>JBBPBX010000391.1:16568-75253 GCA_038048925.1 Garcialebias charrua
GAACTATTCTGCACCTGAGTAGGCAAGAAGCAGCATAAGCAAATGTAAACATTAAAAAAACATGATCATTTAGTCATCTGAATTACACAAAACTTCAGAATCGTGCACATGCTAACATGCATCTCTATTTACTTCTGTACAACAGCGTGCTTTTAGTGATGTCACTTTTTTTTTGCACATGCAAATCGCTGCAGGGAAATAGACATTTCACATTGGAACCTGAATGTCATTATACTTCAATTATATCATGAACCATCATGCTAAATGATATGGATCTGAGCAGAAGATCAGAATTGAGTTTGAAGACCTGTAGTGTGAACATAGTGTTTGACCACTATGATATCCAACCATCCATGTTTTTTTCTTTTACCCACATTTTTCTTTCTGGATCACAGGCAGCTGGTACACCCATGACAGATGACACTTTTGCAAAATAGGTTAGCACACGCATATTTGTAAAGGCTTATTTTGTTTTGTCGAGAATGTAGCTGTCTTGTTGGGTAGAAATGACTAAAACAGACTAAAACTAAGAAGTATTTTAGTCTAAAAGACTATGACTAAAACTAATATCAAAATGGCTGTCAAAAACAACACTGTATATAGATATATATATATACATATATATATATATATATATGTTAGGCTGATTGGTGACTCTAAATTGACCCTGGGTGTGAATGAAACAGGTCCCTCTTGTAAATGAGTCCCCGTGGCTCAACGAGGCTAGCCTGTATAAATAAAGGTTGAATGAAAAGAAATAAAACATTTCCAGTACTTATACATTTTTTTATTACAATTCAATTTATTTATGGCAATATTGTGATTGATCATGCATCGGGACATTGCGATATTAGTAAGCTCATATGAGACTGCAGGTAATGTCTAGCTGTGACATCGACAACAAATTCAGAGTGTGACCTTTTTGAGATTGTGCATAATTTTATTTTCAAGGTTTGACCACAATGGTTTCAACTCTGTCCCTTCTCATCATAACATGATCTGTTTAAAGCTGTTGCATGAAGTACAGTGGGGGATTGATGCACTATTTTAGATGCTGTATGTTGGATTTAAAGTGCACGACTACACAAAATATTTAAACAGCTATATATGTGAAACTTAAAGGTTAATAACATAAAGGGATAACATTTTTTTTTTAAACATATATTTATTGATTTTAACAATAGAACAAGAAATATACAAATATTCAATTACCAATACTTAAACTATAAACCCAGAAAAGACAAAATCAAAATAACATACACACAGGGGGAGAGAGGAGAAAAAAAATAAAAAATAAAAAAAATAAAAATAGCAGCAGACCCTCAAAAGACCAACCAGCATACACATCCGTATAGCTCAACATATAACATTATAACAAGTCCTTTTTCCAGCCATCAAGTTGGATATCCTTTTTGCCCAACCAGTTGTAAAAGACAGACCAGATATTCCAAAATGTATCAAGCTTGTTCTTATTAAAATAACTGATTTTCTCAAGTGCAAGGTAAAACGTCATTTGCGTAGTCCATTGTGAGATTCCACATAATGAGTCTTTCTTCCATGAGGATGCAATACAGCGTTTAGCTTCCAAAAAGGAGACATTAAGTAAGGTTCTCAAGTTGTTTGAGATAACAAAGTCATCAGGATAAATATTTAAGATACACATTTTAGGATTTAAAGGAACCTTTTTACCCATCATCTCACTTAACACATTCAATACTTCCTTCCAAAAAGCTAACACTTGAGGACATACCCACATACAATGAAATAAAGAACCTTTTTCGAAACTACATTTAATGCAAGTGTCAGGAATATTAGGATTAAAGTGATGCAATTTAACTGGAGTGATGTATTGTCTAGTCAACCATTTGTATTGTAGTAATTTGGAGTTTGTGTTGGCGGATTGTTTATGAATAGAAGTGCAGGCTCCAGACCACTCCTCACTCGACAGACTATCACCCAAATCTGTTTCCCATGCCTTTAAAATGTTGTCTGAAGATTCTTTACATTTGTCAGCAAACAGGGAATAGAGACGAGACACCTGACCTCCATCATCTAGGTGTTTTATGATAATATCCTCTAATGAAGACAAAGAGGGTAGATCAAGATTATTTTGTTGCTTGGATAAAATGAAACTCCGGATTTGAAGATATTTATAGAAATGTTTTGTAGGAATATCATATTTGTTTTTAAGTTCCTCGAATGACATAAATACCCTCCCTGAAAAAAGATCAGAAATCTTAGCTAGCCCCTTTGCAGACCAGAGCTCGAAACCTAGGTCTGCTCTACCTGGACCAAAATCCCTGTTTCCAAAAATGGGTGAAAACTGGGATAGATATTGCTTTTCTCCCAAATGGTCAAGTACTTTTTGCCAAATAAGTATTGTATTTTTCAGAAAAGGGTTTTTTGTTTGTTTGATAAGCTTTTTCCTGTCTGATGAATATAAGTATAAGTTTATAGGAATAGAGATCAGTCGTGACTCAATTGTAACCCACGCTGGGGAATGGCTGTTAATAAAGTAAAACATAGCTGCCCTAATCTGAGCTGCCCAGAAATACCATAATAAATTTGGCAATTGTAAGCCTCCTCTGTCATAAGGCAAATATAATAGAGACAATCTCAATCTCGGACGCTTACCATTCCAAATGAAGTTGGAAAAAGCTTTATTTATCTCCTTAAAAAAGGAGGGGGGTGGGGAAAGTGGAATTGATTGAAAAAAGTATAAAAATTTTGGCAATATTGTCATTTTTATAGTATTAACACGACCAATTAAGGAAATGGGTAGTTTGGACCATCTTTCTATTGAATGTATGACTGATTCTATAAGGGGGTTATAATTAGTTGGAATAATATCGTTTATTGTAGGAGTAATTTTAACCCCTAGATAGGTAAAACCTTGTTTTGACGCTACATATGGAGTAGAAACTGGGGGATTGAGGCGTTCTTTTTCTGATAAGTACATTATTTCAGATTTAGTATTATTTATCTTATATCCTGAAAAAACTCCAAAGGACTTAATTAACTCATTTATTGTGGGCATAGTGTCCCCCAACTTAGAGCAAAACAAGATTATGTCGTCTGCATACAGGGCTATACGATGTTCTAAACTCCCTATTCGTATACCATTTATTTTATCATGTTTGCGAATTGCCATAGCTAAAGGCTCGATGGCCAGTGTGAACAACAGAGGAGAAAGGGGGCAGCCTTGCCTTGTCCCACGTTTCAGTTTGAAGGGAGATGAAGTCAGACCATTGGTCAAAATTTCCGCTTGTGGGTTTGAATATATTAACTTTACCCAGCTAAGAAATTTCCCCTTTATACCAAAACGTTCAATAACATCGAACATATATTGCCATTCTATCCTGTCAAAGGCCTTCTCTGCGTCCAGTGACAGGATAGCATTGTCTGGGACTTCAGATTTCTCAAAAATTACATTAAACACCCTTCTTATGTTATGAAAACCCTGCCTTCCTTGTACAAAGCCATTTTGATCAGTGTGGACCATCATGGGTAGAAGTGGCTCCAACTTCCTGGCTAAGACTTTACACAAAATTTTAACATCATTGTTAATCAGAGAAATTGGCCTATATGAGCCACATTGAGCTGCAGGTTTACCTGGCTTCAGAAGTAGGGAAATTATAGCTGTATTAAGTAAAGGAGGTAGAGACCCTTTTTCAAAGGCTTCTTTATACATGTCAAGCATGGGAGGAATCAGTTTGGATTGAAATATTTTATATATTTCAATTGGAATTTCATCAGGCCCCGGGCTCTTCCCACCTTTCATACTTGTTATAGCCTCAGACAATAATTGCGTATCAAGCTCAAAATCAAGTGATTTTAAGGATTTGTTATCTAGACAAGTAAATTCTAATGAATCCAAGAAAGCAGTTTGTGCTTGGGGAGCTAGGTCTGAGTAGTCTGAGCTATATAGTTTGTAGTAAAAATTTGAAAACGTGTTGTTTATTTTTTACAGGCAATGACACCTCTCATGCTCAAACAAAGAAAGAATTAATTACATGAAAGATCTCAATTTGGTTGATATATGGAGAAATATGCATCCTAATCAGTCGTCTTTCTCATGCTATTCCTGTACTTGTCAAACATTTTCAAGAATCGATTACTTTCTGATCTCAGCTAATTTGGTCCCACACATTACAACCAGTTGGTATGATAGTATAGTAATATCTGATCATGCTCCGATCTCATTCTACCTTAAGGTTCCTACTCTTTCCTTTTCACCAAAGTGGCGTTTACAATCAATTTGGCTTAGGGACCCAGATTTCATTAATTTTATTGGAACAAAAATAGATGTGTATTTTGAATTGAACACTCACCAAACCTCAGCAACTGTGAGATGGGAGGCCTTTAAGGCATATTTAAGAGGCCAAATGATTAGTTTTACCAGCTTCAAGCATAAAATTAATAAACAAGAATTGGAACAACTTGAAAAATCTATTAAAAGCATTGAAATACAACTATTTAATAATCCTTCAACCCAACTAAATACAGAACTTCTTAGGTTAAGAGCTAAATACAACGTGCTATCTACAAATAAGGCAATTAAAAGTTTAATGAAATTGAAACAGTCATATTTTGAACAAGGTGAAAAGGCCAGCAAATTGTTGGCTTGGCGTATTAAACAGGAACAATCAGATAAAGCAATAAACTCAATTGAAACAGCTGAGGGGGAGTTATCATCTGACCCCAAAGGGATAACATTTACTGTCAAACAGCCAAGCAACTTACTGTGGACATCCAAGAGTCTGTTCAGTGCAGTCTATAGTGACATGTGTTTACCTCGAGATCTCATAAAAATCCACACACTAACAGTTTTCTGTGCAAAGAGCTGCAAAATGTCTTGGACATTACTTTTAGACAAGTTTTCAAGGACTCAAAACAAACCCACGCTGCTGTGCTACTTCCTGTTGTATGAAATTGTTTCACACAGAGCTCTTTCACTGATTTTACTCATCCATTATTTTAAATGATGTGCATGTGTGTGCATGTGTCCCAGTGTGTGGGCGGTGGTTTTGCTGGAGATTTTGTCTCATGAACAGCGAGTATGAAAAGAGGCAGCGTTAACAAGAACAATGTCAAAAATAACGAAATGCTTCTGTACCAACACTGTAAAAGTTCAGAATTTAGTAATCACATTTACTGAAATGTATCTGGGTTTACATAATTATCCGCTGTCGCTCATATTCGTAAAATACATGTTTGCTCATGTTTGTGTGTGTAGAGGTGGTTGTGTTTGTAGCCGTGTTTCCATCAAGGTTTCTAGGTGCGCATTTTGAAGTATCGCAGCAGAAAAGCTTAATGGAAACGGCAAAATACGAAGTTACTTTCTGAAATTCGCCAAAAAGTTTATACGCTCGCTTGAGGTGGTTTTTGGGAGCTGCGAAACCGAGCAGCTGCGCAAAACGACAGATGGAAACACATTTGCCGACTCGTGCTGCCGTAGCGCACATTCACGTCACGTGACTGATCAGCTGTTTCCGCTCCGAACAACATGTAACTCGCTAAAACTAGTTGGCATGACAGAATAAATACAACTCGCCCGATAGCAACACGTACCTGAAATATTCTCCCCATTTTGACGAGATGTGTGACCGGGTTCTGTTTTCAACCGCTACTTCCTGTTTACTCTCTGGTCTACTGTAGACATGCGCAGTGCTGACGTCTGACGTAATGACGCTGACGTCTGACGTAATGACGCTGACGTCTGACGTAATGACGCTGTGCGCGGCTTGGAAAAAGCGCTTCAAGCCAGTAGATGGAAACACTTATGCTCTGCATTAATTTGTATTTACATATTTGCGAGGTAGCTCAAAATTCGAAATGAAAATGGATGGAAACAGGGCTTGTGTTTACTGTTAGCAACATGACACATGTCACAATAGACACATTTTTATGAAACTTGGAAAGTAATCACTGGATATGTTTCTACAACTGATATGATTTGGGAGTTTACCCAATTTAAGTTGGCTGTCGTGCATAATGTTGTTCTTCTTTTGGCTTTTCCCTCTTCAGAGGTCTCAAGCAACTCATCCTCCTCCTCCTCACTCTGTCCTCTGTGTCCTCTGTGTCCTCTGTGTCCTCTGTCCTCACTCCAAATACCTTCATGTCCTCTCTAATGCCACGTCCTGACCAAACAGATTTTCAACGGCAAAAAGGCTCGTCACGCACGCAAGTGGACGCACTGGACCCAGTGGTGTCCTGACCAGAACGAGAAGCTGCGGCGGTGTGGCGGCGGGGTGTGTGGGAGGAGCTTACCGGTACACCGAGTTCCTCACTGCACTCCGCCAGGCGAGGAGCTGTTTATTTCCGTCTCTGTAGAGCAGACTTGACTGGTCGTAAAGGACTTGTCGCGAACACACAGCTACAATGAGTTTCTCTTCAATAGTACACGACCTCGCGGGTCTTTTCTGTGTCCCACAAACAATACGTCACATAGTTGCGCAATACCCGTCCCCTCGTTTCTGCGTCACATAGGGACTCTCCCCCTCTCTCCTCCCCCCCGACTCTCCCTGATCAACCAGAGTTGAACGGCGTTTGAACGGCGAAAACTTCAGCAATGATCAACGCGTGCTTGGAGGCTGACGCGGGTTCACGTGCACGGAAAACGCTTTTCCAGCACGCTCAACACGCACGTGACGTGACGCCCGACGCCAAGACGCGGCTGGAGGCGCGTCCCCCATTGACTTTGCATGTAAACTGGACACTCCTGCAGTTGAAAACGCGTTTGGTCAGGATGTGGCTTAACTGCATCCATATGTCTCCTCTTTGTCTTTTTCCTGGCAGCTGCATTTCTAACATCCTTCTACCAATATACCCACTGTCCCTCCTCTGGACATGTCCAAACCATCTCAGTGTGTCCTCTCTAACTTTATCTCCCAGTTGTTCAACATGTGCTGTACCTCTGATGATCTCATTCCTGATCTTTTCCATCCTTGTCACTCCTAAGAAGAACCTCAACATCTTCATTTCTGACACTTCCAGTTCTGTCTCCTGTCTTTTTGTCCATGTCTCTGTCTCCAGACCATACAACATAGCTGGTCTCATGACTCATAAATGTTTCCCTTTGACCTTTACTGACACCTTTCGTCACAAATCACTCATGATTTTTTTCTCTATCCACCCCATCTTGCCTGGACTCTCTTCTTCACCTCTTAAGGCACACCCCTTTTTCAGGGCACGTTGTTGAAGTCCTGTCCCATTGTGACCTCTGCTCCTTGTAGCCTCAAGGGCGAGATACACTCGCGCGTCCTCACGATACGCCAATACGCAGCGTACGTATGCCCCGTACGCAGCGTAGCCCCGCGTAGCCCCTCAGGGCAAGTACGCGCAAAGGTATTTTTTTACTACGCATACGCGATCCGCGTGCGCGATACGCGGTGTCTGACCATAAACTTCCCGGCGCCGGACTGTTTTGTATGTTACACAAATGAAATAAATTCCCCTTCTTTATCGCTGATCGGGCCTTTTCTTTTGTTTTTTTGCCTAAAGTCAAGTAACCGCTTCTTCCTCCGTTCACTCGATGATTGAAATGAATGAATTCAGGTCCTACCTTGGTGCGCGATGTTTTAATATCCCCTGGTGGGCTGTGTGCTGCAGGAAAAGCGCTCCCTGTTATTATTTTTATTTCTGAGAGAACTTTTTATAACATATATAGTAGAAACAGCGCATCAGAACACCGCAGAAGTCTGAGCGAGCTGCTCATGTTAAAGGTTTCACTTTCAACTAGGTTTCACATTCAGCTGACTGAGCGCTGTCAATCAATTCAGTAGGCGTGTCAGCAAGTGACCAATCAGCGTGCTCAGTTGTCCCCTTCGTGTGCAGCAGCTCATATTACAACAAGGAGAACGTCTGAGCTGAAGTCAGCTGAAGTGAAGCAGCCGCTCCGTATACGCGCGTATACGTCCGTATACGCGCGTATACGGAGTCTGCTTCACTGTATCTCGGCCTTCAGTTCCACCTGCCTCCCTCCCAGTCATGGCAGCATGACTGCTCAGTAGTTAGCACTGTTGCCCCAAAGCAACAAGGTCCTGGGTTCAAAACCCAGTTTGGCCCTGATGTGTTTCTGTGTGGAGATTGCACACTCTCCTTGTGTTTGCGTGGGTTTTCTCTGGGTATTCCAGTTTCCCCCCACAGTACAAAAACATGCATGTTGGGTTACCTTCAAGCCCAGGCCTCCCCTGCAAAAGACATCAGTGATAGGATCTGCCTGGTTAATTAAAGGTTTTAAAAAATCCCACTTGTTTTACTACAGCTGACTTTTATAATCATTCTTTCAGGTGAATACCTCCACCTCTCCAAGTTCTCTTCCACCTGTTCCCTGTTTCTCACCACAGATCACAATGTCATCTGCAAACATTATTGTTCATGGGGATTCCTGCCTGACCTCATCTGTTAGTCTGACCATCACCAGAGGAAACAGAAAAGGCCTGAGAGCCTAAACAACATTTGCAAACACAAAAATGGCTACAACTCAACCAGTTTTACACATACGGAGCTAAAAATCTAATGATAGTAGCTGGAAATCCCTTCAACATAGTCTCTGAGTGAACTATTAGAATAGATGAAGCATAACATAATTTACCAGGTTTGATCAAAATATCTATAACTGTCCCTTCCCAGTGTAGGATGGTTTTAGTTCAAGTATCTGGCATAAAGAAAGTAGGTGACATTCATTCCTGCAAATAATGCTCGGACTTTAATTTAGTGATACATCTTCCTTTTTGACACAAAAAGCAATCCATGTAAAGACGTTGTTATATTGGATCAGTCACACTTCAAGTTAGATGAAGCTTCCAAGAAGTTAAAGTGTAATTTCCTCTGATGTCCTATCTTTTGAACGGTGTGTGTGTCGGCATCAAAGCCCAATAACCACACGTCCTTTGTTATATGACTCCGTCTCTGCCTACACCCTCTCCCCTGCCACCGGTCTTTTTTCTCCTCACGGTGTAAGACTGCTCTCCTGCTACACCTAATGTTTCCACTGAAAATATTTCTGCTGCATCACACCTCCACAAGCCTCCACAAAGTGCTAACCAACTCCTCTAACCAGGAACACAGAGCTCAGTGCTGCAGTGGCACACCTGCTTTGTTTTCATGCCCACTGCTGCACCGTATCAAGAACACAAAGCTAAAAAGTAAAAAGATAAACCAAAAACTGGCAAGGTTGCATAAATAATACACTGCAGCAGAAAATGAGGATGAAACCTTTGGGGGTGTATTTAGATTGAATCCAAAAGTCTAAAGTTGTTTTTGACTTTTATTTGTCGTTTTTGCATCCAGTTGTTTTAAACCAGTGGCATGACGCATGCTGGTGCACCTACCAGGGTTTTAGCTCTCATTAGCGCCTGTGCTGACACGACTGACATCTTGTTTAAAAGTTGTTTTCTGTTTCTTTCTCACAACCCACATTTTGAAAAAGTGGAGACATTGTGCAAAATGTAAAAAACTTAAAAAGCTTTGAAAATCTCATAAACCAATATGAACCCATATAAACCAATAAAAAAATAAATATTTCAAATGTCAAACATGAGAAAATTTATATTTAAAAAATTGATAATTTTGAATATTACTATGCTATTCCAAATAATCAGCTTACCAGATACACTAATGCACCCCCATACCATCAGAGAGGCAGACTTTTAAACTGTATGCTGATAACAGGCTGGTTGATCCCGCTCCTTGTTGGTATACCATACATGTTTGTTTTTTAAAAAAAGTCTAGTTTTGATAAGTTTAACCAGAATATCCTGATTCATGCTCAATAATCCATGTAGAAAAATTAAACAGTTAAGTGAAGTCCTCTGGACGGTTTCTTTTTTTTTTCATTCAGATAAACTAAATAAACTGTTCAGACGACCTGACTTAACTAAGTTTGGAGACCAAAACAGTTTTCTCTTTAGCCTCAGTCCATTTTGAATAAGATTTGGAAATAGAAAACACATCAGATATTCTGGATGTTTTTTCTTTGCATGATAGAGCTTTAACCAGCTATTGTGAATGTTTACAGACAGTGATTTGTGTAAGTGTTCCTGAGTGCATGCAGTGAAGTCTTCAATGGAAGCCGACCAGATGTTGATGCAGTGGCCCCTGGAGATCATGGTGTTACAATATTTACTTTCAGCCTTGTCTCTTGAACTCGGTGCTTTTTTTCCAGATTATTCAAATGTTTTGATGATTTCATGAAATGTAGATAATGTAAAGTTTACGTGTTCCCAATCTTTCTTAAAGCATTTTACTATTTTAAGAGCAGATTGTTGTAGACTGTTGAACCACTGCCCATCTTTACTTCTGAGACATTTGGCCTTTCTAACATTTTCTTTTTATACCCAGTCCACTTACTGACATGCAACCAAATAGCCTGATGCATGACAAGCGTGCACAGGATGATCATGGACCACCTTTCTGTGAGAGCACAGCTCTAACCACTAGACATCATGCTGATGTGCAATGCTCCTTTTACAATAAAGTAATTGAGATATGCCAAATATTGCATTAGTTTTACTCATATTTTACACAATGCCCATTTGTTTCAGAATTGAGGTTTATATTTCCAATCTGTCAGCTTCCTGCTGTCAGTTGTGCACCCTGAATTCTCTTCCTGGCAGAGACTCCTCTTCCTTCTTCCTCCACAGTCTTTACTGTCTCCATTTATTTCTGCTCCTCTTGCTCCGTCTCCATCGCTGCCAGGGGTTTTTAATTAATGGCGAGCCACGATGCTTATCTTATCAGCAGATCACTCTGCTTTCTATTAACCACACTGACAGAGCTGGAAGGCTGCAGGGGATGGATGGCACACACACACACACGTGCACACTCAAACACACAGTTAAACAGGGACCGCATCTTTCAGTTCCTGTATGTTTAAGTAAAGACACAAATGAGTATAAATACACACACAGTGACAAATATCACTAGGCAGAAAGTTGAATGTGTTCACAAACACGCATAATGATCCCATCTTTAACTTGACACACACACACACACACACACACACACACAAACTGCCCCAACGGTATCTGGCTCTGTGATTTAAGGAGCTCTGTTTGAGGGTCTCTCCTCCTAAATCCCTTAAATGCCGTGGGAATCCCTCCTTCCTCCCTCTATCTATCTCTCTTGTGCTCCCCCTCCTTCTGTCCTGCTTCCTCGCTGAATGAACACTTATCATTCGGCAGATAAAGAGCTGTCCACACTGGAGCTAGCGTTATCTTTGAGAGCCATGTTTACTGTGAATGTGCCACTTTCACCAGTGTTTTACAAATGCCACTCACTTGAGCCGACAGAAAGAGAAGCAAAGCGTCAAGGTTTTATTTGCCATCCTAGAAGATGGAGTGATGATGTTTTTGCCCATGTCTCTGTTTAAATCCATTTGTAAATATCCAACAAAGTTAAGTCAGGTCCTCTGGATGGTTTCTTTATGTCACAACATTTTGTCTTTCATCCAAAAGACTTCATCAGTCCGAGGAGCCACAACAAACTCAGTCCCATAAGTAGCAACACTCACAAAGTGGGCCAACCATGTGTAACATAACAACAAGTTGTTGTTGTTTTACAACCAGGAACAGCTGATTAACATCTCAAAAGCTCAAATACTATCTCGGCTACAGTGCCAAATCTCAAATGATTTGAAAAGGAGGCTCAGTGGATGCATTCCCATCTACCTGCCAGATGTGCTCGAGTGCCTGACCACTGAGATCCCAAGATCTCCTGAGGAGATCCTGGAACCAGCAGGAAACACGTCTCGTGAGAGCAGAAGGACCAGGGTCGTCCCCCGGCACCTGCAGCTGGTTGTCTGTAGCAACGAGAAGCTCGACGGGCCGTTGGGAGGAGTGACCATCATTCTGGGAGGAGTTCTGCCTGGCATGTGGGTGGTCCTGGAGCCTGTGGGAACTGAGAGGCCAGCTGAGTGTGGGTGGATGGATCGAATGGCATCTGCGGCCTGTTTTTTGAATGTCCAGAGGACCAGACTTAGCTTTTTTGGATTTTTCTACCTGGATTATTAAGCATGCATCAGAGTATTTGTTCTATATCTTCACCTAAACAGAAAAATGTGGTATCATCAGCAAAAAGTACACATTTAAGGAGTCCTGACACATTTACCAAGTCATTCACATATAAAATAAAAAGCTTTGGTCCAAGTACAGAGCCTTGGGGAACTCCACATGTGATATTACAGAGGTCAGATCTTACATCATTTATTTGTACAAATTGTTTCCTATCTTTCAAGTAGCTAGATACCCACTGTAATGCTGGTCCTCTAATACCATATTTGTTCAGTTTTTCAAGGAGAATGGTGTGATCAATAGTATCGAATGCTTTTTTTAAATCAACAAAAATACTGATACAATATTGTTTTTGATCGACAGCAGTAGTTATTTGTTCCATTAATTCCATGAGAGCCATTGATGTAGAGTTTTTTGATCTAAACCCATACTGACTGTTGCTTAGAATATTTTGTTTATCTATAAATTGGTCTAGTCTGTTTACAAATAGTTTTTCAAGAATTTTTGAAAACTGTGGTAACAAGGATATAGGTCTATAATTGTTGAACACACATTTATCACCATTTTTAAAAAGAGGAACGACCTTAGCTACTTTCATATTATCTGGAAATATTCCTGTTGAAAATGATAAATTACATATAGGGCAGTGTTACACTTTTACTATTTTATGCTTATGTTTATTAAATGTTTCAGTGTTTTAGTGTTTAAATGGTTACTGTTGCACCGAGGGACTGAGAGAAACACAATTTCAATCCTGTGTATGTCCTGTACATATTGCAGTTCTGACAATAAAGTTGACTTTGACTTGAATTGACTGGATCTCTACAGTGTACCTTTTGTAATCAACTCATTCAAAATGGTTGTCGCAAGCAAACTACCCAAACACAAAAAAGTTACGACTCGAGCAATTTCACATATATGGAGCTCAAATGTAGTGTGGTAGTAACTGAGCATCATCCCCAACATCTTTGCTCAGAACTTTGTCTATTAAAGCTAACAGGTTTATCTGGTGGCGAATCTCTCCTGATGGATGATGGATTTTAGCAAAACCTTTAAGAAAAAAATCACTTCCTGTGTAACTTAACGTTTAGAGTCCGACCAGTTTAAATTGGCTGCCATAGCTGATATTGACAAAAACAAAAATACTTTGTAGCTCTAACTCAGGGAGTTTTACAGATCTTGAGCTAAATTTTTTAGTAGCTCCATTATATTTGTGAGTTGCTATCCCATCTTGTGAAATTGCTCATAAGGTCATTTATTTATAAAATTTGTTCATTAAAAAAAATGTGATACAAAACAATCCCATAAACGATAACGTACGAAATGAAAAAATTAAAAACGAAAGGTAGCAGATAGAATGTCTTTATCAATTCCAACATCTGTTCTATATCTTTACCCAAACAAAAAAATGTGGTATCATTAGCAAAAAGTACACATTTAAGGAGTCCTGACACACGGGCGGCCGTGGCGTAGTGGTAATGGCAGTCGTCCCCCGATCGGAAGGTTGGCGGTTCGAATCCCGGTTCCCCACACCATGTGTCGTTGTGTCCTTGGGCAAGACACTTAACCCCGAGTTGCTCCCGGTAGGACTGGAAAGCACCTTGCATGGTAGTCTGCCACTACCGGTGTATGAATGGGTGTAGCATTCAACGTGTGTAGCGCTTTGAGATTTTCACTAATGAAAAGCGCGTTAAATTGAATTCATTATTATTATTATTATTTACCAAGTCATTCATATATAAAATTAATAGCTTTGGTCCAAGTACAGAGCCTTGGGGAACTCCACATGTGATATTACAATGGTCAGATATTACATCATTTATCTGTACAAACTGTTTCCTATCTTTCAAATAGCTAGATACCCACTGTTATGAAGTTTGACAACAACTTCTACCACTCTGTAACTTCTCAGCATAAAATCATTTTCAGACGGGCAATATACATTCCTTCAGTATATTCCTTTAATCCACCATCACAAACATTTTTACACACACCCTGTTGTGTTCAGAAAACACAGTGTTTAGTGTGTTTGTTGGGTCTGTAATGGTGTGCTCTGTTTGTTACGACATGTTACTGTGCCTTTAAGAGATGCTTTACGGCATGGGTAAATGTGTGTGTGTGGGGGGTTTTGAGTTCAGTAAAGTTTGGTGCACGAAGCGACACGGTGTGGTTATTGAGTTCCCGCGGACACTACATTTTGGCAGACGAGGATGTCCGGACTCACGTTACCACCACCGCCACCTTTCCTGCCTGTCCCCGGCGACCCAGCTGTCCCGTGGGACAGATGGCGAGCTGCGTTCGAGGACTACTTGCTGGCTTTGGGACACACTGAACTGGTGGAAGCGAGGAAGTGCGCGCTCCTTCGCCATTGTCTGGGCCAGGAGGGTCAAAGAATCTTCGCCACGTTCACGTTAGCGGACAATAAATACACCACGGCCACAGCTGCACTGAGGACTCATTTCAGCTCCGGACGGAGCCGGCGGATGAACCGCTTCGAGTTTCGTCAGAGGAAGCAGCGACCGGGTGAGTCTGTAGCCAACTATGTCTCAGCACTACGAGAGCTGGCTAGACTCTGTGAGTTTGGGGCGATAGAAGAGGGACTCATAGTTGATCAGCTGATAGAAAAGACGTCGTGTGACCAACTGAGGGAGAGACTTTTATTAGAACCAGACTCCATGACGCTGGCGGGCGCTCTGGTTATTGGAAAGCAGCTTGAAACAGCACTAACAGAGGCGCGAAAATTCTCCCGCGCGGCGCACGAACCGGTGACGTCATCAACACCGGACGTTCATCACACAGAGGCTGTGGAGGGGGCTGACTGGCCGAGTGGCAGCTGGGATGTGCAGAGAGTGGACAGGGGGCCCAGCAGGAGCTGTGGTAACTGTGGCTCCTCTAACCATGCAACTAGAGACCAGTCATGTCCTGCACATGGGAAACTTTGTCATAAATGCGATAAACTGAATCATTTTGCACGCTGCTGCCGCTCTTCTGCTCGCCAGGATACTACTGTGGTTCCCATTAACACTGTACAGACTCTGCAGCCGTCGTTCAAGCTCTGCACATGTCGCGTGGGTGCAGCTCACGTCCCGCTCCTTGTGGACACAGGGGCCAAAGTGTCAATTTTGAATAAAAGCACGTATGATCGTTTCTTCAGCCGTACACCCCTGGAAGCAGCCACTACAACCCTGTTGGGCTACGGTCACTCTCCCATCGACACTCTGGGCGTGGTCCGCCTCCCTGTCCAGTATGATCAGCAATTTACGCCTGACGCCAAATTCTGCATCACCCGGAAGGGAGCTAACATTATGGGCCTAGACTTGTTCCTCGCCCTGGGCTTTGCTGTGAGTGAGCCTGCCACAGCCCCTCTCACCCCAACCTTTTGGCCACCTTCACCTTGGGAACATATTCAGGTCGACATCTGTGGGGAACTTCAGGGGGCACCTGCACACGCTCGCTACCTGCTGGTTGTTCATGATCTTCACTCGAAGTGGCCTGAGGTTTGTCAACTGAGCTCCATCACTGCACACACCATCATAGACTGCCTGGACAACCTGTTTGGACGCTGGGGCCTTCCCAGTGTTGTTACGACGGATAATGGGGCCCAGTTCACCTCAGCAGAGTTCACAGAGTTCCTCACACTACGCTCCATCAGGCACATCAGGACAGCACTTTATCACCCAGAGAGCAATGGTGGTGTGGAACGACTCAACGAAACTCTCAAAAATGGACTCCGAGCCTGTCTGGAGGAGGGGAGAACATACAGCGACGCTCTCAACCAAACCCTCTTGACCATCCGGGCATCCAAGCATCCCACCACAGGAGTTTCACCGGCGATGCTGATGATCGGGCGCGAACTGAAGCAACCCCTGGACTGTCTGAGAGCTGAGCCAGCTCCTGCACGCGGGAGCCCAGAGCTCCAGAAAGCCAGAGCTCAGGTGAAGGGTTCGCAGGCCCGGATGAAAGAGAGGTTTGATGCCACGCACCGAGTGCAGACCCCCTCAATGGCTGCAGGGGATTGGTTTGATGCCACGCACCGAGTGCAGACCCCCTCACTGGCTGCAGGGGATTGGGTCAGGATCAAACGGCGTCATCGGAGAAATAAACTGAAATCCTTCTGGTCAGAGCCACTGCGGGTGGTTAAGCAATTGGGGCCGGCCACATACAGACTGGAAAATGGGGGTCGTTGGCACGCAAACCGTCTGCACAAGGTCATCGCCCCACCAGCATCTGTTTCACCGCTGACCCCAGCAACGGCGCTGGGTTGGCAGCCTAGGCCAATGACTTTTCGGGTGGGGGATACTCCACCAGCTTTACCCGACTCCACTCAGCAGCCAGCATGGCCCCAGAGTATGAGGGCCCCGCCTGTCTGGCTTGGGGACTATGTGACAGGGTGATTGTGTTACTGAAGATCTGTTAATCTGTGTTTTATTGAGTCCAGATTAATCTGTTATTCTTTGCAAAGTGTTATGTTTTCAAGGGGGGTGAAGGGGGGAAAATGTTGTGTTCAGAAAACACAGTGTTTAGTGTGTTTGTTGGGTCTGTAATGGTGTGCTCTGTTTGTTACGACATGTTACTGTGCCTTTAAGAGATGCTTTACGGCATGGGTAAATGTGTGTGTGTGGGGGGTTTTGAGTTCAGTAAAGTTTGGTGCACGAAGCGACACGGTGTGGTTATTGAGTTCCCGCGGACACTACACACCCATCCTCCCATCGTTTTTTATTTCCTCCAAGTGTCTCAATTTCCTCAATATTAGCCACATTTTTATGTTCGGGCTGGCTGAGTGCTGAGTTCGGTGGTGAACGTTTCATGATTGCTTGATTGAGATTGAGCTGCATGTTGCCACAGAACTGTGACCACGAAGGCAGAAACAACAAAATCAATCTACAAATACTTTGATCGATGTGGGACGCAACATTTCTAATAAGATTTTTTTGTCAAACCTCTTTGAAAGTTGACAATTTTCTGAAAGCCCTAAGAACAGGAGGGACAGGAGCAGAGGAAAACTTTGCAGAGAGCTTATTGGAGAAAATATTGGTCGTTTGCAGCAGCACACGTGTGTGTGTGTGTGTGTGTGTGTGTGTGTGTGTGTGTGTTTGCGTGTGTGTATGTGTGTGTGTGTGTGTGTGTGTGTGTGTGCACATAATTTCCTCATGTGGGCAGCCTGTAGCAAAACAATTATTAGTCCCAGATAACACAATAAAGAAAATCATTTGCTGTGTATTACCAAGGGATGAAGCATGTATTGTTCATAAACACATCAACTTTTAATGGTTGGAACAAAACTCTGCAGCTGATGCAATTCTTCTAACTTTTGTACCTCTTTAGAAAAGTTATTTACATTAGCTGCTTGTGTATTCACAGATCGACAATCTTAAATTATTGTCGGCTACATTATTAGTATTAATATTGCCAGTTTGGTCAAAACGTGAAGAACAAGATAATTTATTACCAGTTAAAGTATGTGTTAAGAATGACTCTTGACTACACAAACACCTGTTTTCAGTAGAATGTTGTTAAAACACTGTGCAGTTTAGATCTGCATCCAGTGAAAACTTTCTCTGAGTTTTATTAAAGGTTGTTGAGTGTTTCATGAGACACAGAGACGAGAGCAATGACATCATCATGTTTGTCTGTTTGTGACATTTTAATACAACATTTAATAACTGTCCATCTGTCATCCATCCATACATTCATCCATCCATCAAACTGTTTATCCATCCATCATCCATCCATACATCAAACTATCATCTCGACCTTGACTTCTCTAAATGGTTTTCAGAATCTGTTGGAATCCTGGCAAAAACCATTTGTTCCTGTCTTTGATTTTATACATCTACCTTATAATGTTTTGCTAGTTTTTTGATACTTTGTTAAAAAAAAAAAATTCTTTTGTTTTTTTCTCTCTTTTGTTTTCTATTGTTTATTGTTTGTTTGTTTATTGTTTAATGAAATTCTATCACTGCTGTTCATTGTTCTTTAGTTTTAGCAGGTCGCTTTCGTAAATGAGCCCATGAGGTTCAAAAGATTTACCTGACTAAATAAAGGTTGAATGAATGAATGAATTCTTCATCCATCCATCTATCATCCATCAATCAAACAAAATATGTATCCATCCATCCTCCATCCATCAATCAAACTATTTATCCATCCATCCACCCATACATCCATCCATTCATCCATCCATCAAACTGGTTATCCATCCATACATCAAACTATCATCCTTCATCCATCCATCTATCCATCAATCAAACTATTTATCCATCCATCCACCCATCCATCCATCCATTCATCCATCCATCAAACTGGTTATCCATCCATACATCAAACTATCATCCTTCATCCATCCATCTATCCATCAATCAAACTATTTATCCATCCATCCACCCACCCATCCATCCATCCATTCATCCATCCATCCATCCATCCATCAAACCGTTTATCCATCCATTCATCCATTCATCATCCATCCATCAATTTATCCATCCACCATCCATCCATTCATCCATCACCCATCCAATTATCCATCAAACTATTTATCCATTCATCCATCCTTTCATCCATCTGTCCATCCATCCATCCATCCATCCATCCATCATTCCATCCATCCTTCCTTTCATCCACCAAACCATCCATCCATCCATCCTTCTTTCCTTCCTTTCATCCACCAATCCATCCATCCATCCAACTACCATATCCAACATTCCATCAGACTATGTATCCATCCATCCATCCTTCCATCCGTCTCTTTTCCAAGTTGCAGGGAAGGAGAAGCAGTTGCTGTGAAAGAGGCAGGTGCACCCTGGACATGTTTCATATCCACTACAGGTCCACAGAGAAACCAGTCCAGCACCAGTCACGCTCTCACCAGAGACAATGGAGAGTTTCCAGTTCTCACAACATGCATGTGTTTGCTCTGTGAGACGACACTGAGTAACCCGGAAAGCAAACACACATGCAGAAGAAGAATGGGTGAAGTCCTCTCTGAAAGGCTGGAAGGCGTTCAAACCTCCAACCTCACTGAGAGGTGACGGCTCCAACCACTGTGCCGCCATCCATCCATCCATCCATTTTCGTCCGCTTATCCGGGGTCGGGTCGCGGGGGTAGTAGCCTAAGTAGGGAGGCCCAGACTTCCCTCTCCCCAGCCACTTGGAGCAGCTCCTCTGGGGGAATCCCAAGGCGTTCCCAGGCCAGCCGAGAAACATAGTCCCTCCAGCGTGTCCTGGGTCTTCCTCTGGGTCTCCTCCCGGTGGGACATGCCCGGAACACCTCACCAGGGAGGCGTCCAGGAGGCATCCTAACCAGATGCCCGAGCCACCTCAACTGGCTCCTTTCGATGTGGAGAAGCAGCGGCTCTACTCCGAGTCCCTCCCGGATGACTGAGCTTCTCACCCTATCTCTAAGGGAGAGATCAGTTCCTCCAAATCCGAGGCCATGGTCTTGAGCCGGAAAAGGGTAGCATGCCCTCTCCGGGTCGGGGAGGAGGTCCTGCCCCAAGTGGAGGAGTTTAAGTATCTCGGGATCTTGTTCACGAATGAGGGAAAACTGGAGCGTGAGATCGATAGGCGGATAGGTGCAGCGTCCGCAGTGAAGCGGGCGCTGTACCGGTCTGTCGTGGTGAAGAGAGAGCTGAGTCAAAAGGCAAAGCTCTCAATTTACCGATCGATCTACGTTCCCACCCTCATCTATGGTCATGAGCTTTGGGTTGTGACCGAAAGAACGAGATCTCGGATACAAGCGGCTGAAATGAGTTTTCTCCGCAGGGTGGCTGGACTCTCCCTTAGAGATAGGGTGAGAAGCTCAGTCATCCGGGAGGGACTCGGAGTAGAGCCGCTGCTTCTCCACATCGAGAGGAGCCAGTTGAGGTGGCTCGGGCACTGTGCCGCCATGATAATTGATTTAATTTAATATTAATGATGAAGGGAAATGCAGTTCAACAAGTTATTTGCATAATTCATGTTCCTGTGTGTTGCTTGGTGTGTGGAGCTGTCTCTCTCAAGATGACAGTTTCTACGTGTGGCTAAAATCTCAGATAGTGGGTTTTGTTGCGTAAACCTTTATTGTTAAATAATATTATATTTTTTGTAAAATCACCACAGTCATTGAAGTGACTGGTTGAACTTCTTCTGCTTTTGGGATGTTGGGAGTAAAGTCTGACGGTATTGGACTTGTTTCAGGTAACCTCCTGTGTTTGAGCTGAAGAAATCAAAGTGTCTGTCTGTTTCTCCACAGAGAGTTTGGGTGGAGGGATCCAGAGCTGCCAGAGGTGATCCAGATGTTACAGCACCAGTTCCCCTCGGTGCAGTCCAACGCTGCAGCCTACCTGCAGCACCTGTGCTTTGGAGACAACAAAATCAAAGCTGAGGTACGCGGCTGTGACTGTGTGCGTCCGTGTGGCTGCACATCGTTGTGAATGGTTGAAACGTGTTGAAAAGACCAAACTGTTTGTAGCTCTGTGATAAAACCCTTGAAATACCAGGTAAAGGTGTTTGTCAAATATATCAGATAAAAGCCTTTGAGAAGGGGTCTAGGCTCATGTCCTGCAGAAAAAAAACTGAAGCTGTGCTTTCTTTTAAAATCTAATTAGAGTGCAGATATTTCAGTAGAACAAACAATGAGAAAATAAAATAAAAAATTTGGTAAGATAATTTGAAAAACTAAAATGAACCCATTAATTAAAATCAATGCCACCTTGAATAGCACCATGGAACATCCAGATGTATTTATATTCAGAACTTTTTCAACTTTCAAACACTTTCTTCTCCTTCATTTTCTATTAGATACAGGGGGAACATTAATGAGTTTTCCTGTTTGTTTCAGAGGGTTAGTTTGTTAGACGAACATAAAACTGCTTTTTGCGACTTCATTTAACGGCGACACCACTGCCATGAAGCTGTTTTCCACACACGCCATCACACACGGGATTAGACCCAAACACAAGAAGTACGGACGGACGAACGTTCACAAGATCATTTTTTAAACTTCAGGCTCAAGATCCAAACAAACCGCTAACCACAAGTGGAATCCTGAGGTTGCGGGTTTGAGCCCAGATTGCATCATGGGAATCCTATTGACAAATATTTCATGCAAATTCACTCGCTGTGGTGACAACAACAGGGACATAGTGTGTGTTTGTGTGTAACAACAACAGGGACACAGTGTGTGTTTGTGTGTAACAACAACAGGGACACAGTGTGTGTTTGTGTGTAACAACAACAGGGACACAGTGTGTGTTTGTGTGTAACAACAAGAGGGACACAGTGTGTGTTTGTGTGTAACAACAACAGGGACACAGTGTGTGTTTGTGTGTAACAACAAGAGGGACACAGTGTGTGTTTGTGTGTAACAACAACAGGGACACAGTGTGTGTTTGTGTGTAACAACAACAGGGACACAGTGTGTGTTTGTGTGTAACAACAACAGGGACACAGTGTGTGTTTGTGTGTAACAACAACAGGGACACAGTGTGTGTTTGTGTGTAACAACAACAGGGACACAGTGTGTGTTTGTGTGTAACAACAACAGGGACACAGTGTGTGTTTGTGTGTAACAACAACAGGGACACAGTGTGTGTTTGTGTGTAACAACAACAGGGACACAGTGTGTGTTTGTGTGTAACAACAACAGGGACACAGTGTGTGTTTGTGTGTAACAACAACAGGGACACAGTGTGTGTTTGTGTGGAACAACAACAGGGACACAGTGTGTGTTTGTGTGTAACAACAACAGGGACACAGTGTGTGTTTGTGTGTAACAACAACAGGGACACAGTGTGTGTTTGTGTGTAACAACAACAGGGACACAGTGTGTGTTTGTGTGTAACAACAACAGGGACACAGTGTGTGTTTGTGTGTAACAACAAGAGGGACACAGTGTGTGTTTGTGTGTAACAACAACAGGGACACAGTGTGTGTTTGTGTGTAACAACAACAGGGACACAGTGTGTGTTTGTGTGTAACAACAACAGGGACACAGTGTGTGTTTGTGTGTAACAACAAGAGGGACACAGTGTGTGTTTGTGTGTAACAACAACAGGGACACAGTGTGTGTTTGTGTGTAACAACAACAGGGACACAGTGTGTGTTTGTGTGTAACAACAACAGGGACACAGTGTGTGTTTGTGTGTAACAACAACAGGGACACAGTGTGTGTTTGTGTGTAACAACAAGAGGGACACAGTGTGTGTTTGTGTGTAACAACAACAGGGACACAGTGTGTGTTTGTGTGTAACAACAACAGGGACACAGTGTGTGTTTGTGTGTAACAACAACAGGGACACAGTGTGTGTTTGTGTGTAACAACAACAGGGACACAGTGTGTGTTTGTGTGTAACAACAACAGGGACACAGTGTGTGTTTGTGTGTAACAACAACAGGGACACAGTGTGTGTTTGTGTGTAACAACAACAGGGACACAGTGTGTGTTTGTGTGTAACAACAACAGGGACACAGTGTGTGTTTGTGTGTAACAACAACAGGGACACAGTGTGTGTTTGTGTGGAACAACAACAGGGACACAGTGTGTGTTTGTGTGTAACAACAACAGGGACACAGTGTGTGTTTGTGTGGAACAACAACAGGGACACAGTGTGTGTTTGTGTGTAACAACAACAGGGACACAGTGTGTGTTTGTGTGGAACAACAACAGGGACACAGTGTGTGTTTGTGTGTAACAACAACAGGGACACAGTGTGTGTTTGTGTGTAACAACAACAGGGACACAGTGTGTGTTTGTGTGTAACAACAACAGGGACACAGTGTGTGTTTGTGTGTAACAACAACAGGGACACAGTGTGTGTTTGTGTGGAACAACAACAGGGACACAGTGTGTGTTTGTGTGTAACAACAACAGGGACACAGTGTGTGTTTGTGTGGAACAACAACAGGGACACAGTGTGTGTTTGTGTGTAACAACAACAGGGACACAGTGTGTGTTTGTGTGGAACAACAACAGGGACACAGTGTGTGTTTGTGTGGAACAACAAGAGGGACACAGTGTGTGTTTGTGTGTAACAACAACAGGGACACAGTGTGTGTTTGTGTGTAACAACAACAGGGACACAGTGTGTGTTTGTGTGTAACAACAACAGGGACACAGTGTGTGTTTGTGTGTAACAACAACAGGGACACAGTGTGTGTTTGTGTGTAACAACAACAGGGACACAGTGTGTGTTTGTGTGTAACAACAACAGGGACACAGTGTGTGTTTGTGTGNATATCGGGAAGAAATATCGACGCTGACACCGATGAAGAAATAAATGGAATGGCATATGCCGAGCTGATCCAATTCCTCGACGACAAAAGATTGTCACTTGTGATGAGAGAAGCTGCCGACGATGGTCGAAAAGCATTGAAAATACTAAGAGACTACTACGCTGGAAAAGGTAAACCAAGAATCATCAGTCTCTACACTGAACTAACTTCATTGAGGAAGGAGAACGTTGAAAGTGTGACTGAATATGTCATACGTGCAGAATAGGGCTGGGCGATATGGAAAAAATCATATATCACGATATGGACTTTTTTATATCACGATAACGATATATATCACGATATTAAAAAAACTTTGGTCCAAATTTGTCCTGTACACACACACGCACACACACACACACACATATCGTGTTGTATATATACAACACGATGTGTGTGTGTGTGTGTACAGGAAAAATTTGGACCAAAGTTTTTATTTTATTTTATTTTACTACAGATACAGTTACAATTATAAGAATGTGAACAAAAAGAACAAGGAAATTTGGACCAAAGTAGAAACTTTGGTCCAACTTTGGACCTACTTTGGTCCAAATTTTCCTGCAGGGGGCGGTAAAACAACGGCTGCTAATAAAACCCACGAAGAAGAAATCCGCTCTGACTGGAGTAAACAAGGCAAAGAAACAGAAAAGAGAAAACGTTGCGTTTGATTCCGGTTCTGTTGTGTCTCTGGTCTGTTTTGTATTGGTTAACTGGACCCGAGTTCGGACTCGGTTGGACTTCGTGTCCTCTGGACCCATTTTGTCTCTGAGTTTCAGCGGAGTGAAATAATGGAAGCTAACAGGTGAGCTTCCCCCTCTTTTTGGTAAAAGTTCTTCTTCTTGGGCTGCCTGCGCAGCTGTTTCTCCGACACCCATAGATATCTGGTGACACCGGCTTCATGCCGGCTGCGTCTCTGTTGAACTCGAGTTTAACAACGTAAAGCACGTGCGTCAAACATAAAGCAGCGCCGTCATCTCGCAAAACCACTTTATTCTTATTTATCACGATAGAGACGATAGAAAGAAAGTAGCACGATAGACACGTTTCTATCGTCCCCACGATATATATCGTCATATCGCACAGCCCTAGTGCAGAGACACTTATTACAGCCCTGAGAAATGCCGGGGAAATTCTTGGTGATGGTTTACTCGTGGCGATGGTATTGAAAGGACTGCCAGAGACATTTAAACCTTTTTCCGTCCATATAACTCAAAGTGAATCAGATATACAGTTTGCTGAATTCAAAATAAAACTCGGAAGTTATGAAGACACTGAAAGAATGCGCATGACAGAAGCAGATGATGTCATGAAGGTGAGGACGCCACAAAGCTCAAGATTATCAACAACTGCTGGAGACTACAAGGAAAATATAACATGTTTCAAGTGTGGCTTAACTGGACACAAAGCCAATGTCTGTCGCTACAGACAGTGGTGCAGTCACTGCAGGAGCAGCACACATAGTGATTCAATCTGCAGAAGGAAGCGACGGAGTGACGACGCACGCACAGCAGTGGAGGAGGACAGGAACACAGAGAGCGACAACACTTATGCATTCCGGACGAGAGATGACGGCGTGAGACCTAACCATCAACAGAACCTCAAAACTACAGGTCTTATGGTGGACACAGGAGCGACTTCACACATCTTGAAAGAAAAGACAGCATTTAAAAAGTTTGATGAACGTTTCCAGTCGACAACGCATTGTATCGAGTTGGCTGATGGTACCAGGTGTAACAGAGTGGTTGAACTGAATTTGTAACTGGGTACTAGACTTCTTAACAGACAGACCACAGTCCGTGAAGATCCACAACTTCTCCTCCTCCACCATAACCCTCAGCACTGGCTCTCCTCAGGGATGTGTGCTGAGCCCCCTTCTGTTCACTCTGCTCACATATGATTGTACAGCCACACTTCCAGGCTGTCATATTGTTAAGTTTGCAGATGATACAGCGGTGGTGGGATGCATCACAAACAATGATGAGTCCAGCTACAGACAGGAGGTGGAACACCTGGAGAGCTGGTGCAAAGAGAATAATCTTCACATGAATGTGAAGAAGACAAAGGAGATGATTGTGGACTTCAGAAGGAACAAACACACCCACGCCCCACTGAAAATAGGTGGGTCTGCAGTGGAAGTGGTCTCCAGCTACAAATACTTGGGTGTACACATGAATGATAACCTCAGCTGGAGCAACAACACCACCAGCCTGATCAAGAAAGGTCATCAGAGACTCTACTTCCTCAGACGGCTGAGACGTGCTGGTCTGAGCAGCCCAGTTCTCACCTCGTTCTACAGGTGTGCAGTGGAGAGTGTCCTGTGCTCCAGCATCAACGTGTGGCATGGAGGCTGCACAGTTGAAGAGAGGAAAGCTCTGCAGAGAGTGGTGAAGGCTGCACAGAAGTCTGTTGGAGTCAGTCTCCCCACAATCACAGACATTTACACCTCCAGATGCAGAAAAAGAGCGACCTGCATCATGAAAGACCTCACTCATCCAGCACACTCACTCTTTGCCCCACTCCCCTCAGGACGGAGGTTGAGGAGCATCAAGTGTAGAACCACTAGACTGAGGAACAGCTTCTACCCTGAGGCTGTTAGACTCATGAATAAAAAAAATAAAAAATAAAAAATAAAAAAATAAACACTGCAAAATATCACATCATACTGATGCTGATCTGTTTTCTTGTTGCTATGTTCATCTGTGACCATCTGCTCATACAACACTGCACTAAAACCATAGATATACGGAAGGATCTGTGTTCGGATATTCCCGGAAATGGCCCGCAATGATCCTTAAAAAATCCCAAAATCTGGATACTTATCTTCGGCAGATCCAAAATAAATGTGGCTGTTATTTGTCAAGGGCCTGCCAAAGATAAGTATCCGGATTTGGGCATCTTGGGATTTTTTAAGGATCATTGCGGTCCATTTCCGGAAATATCCGGAAATATAAGTATAAGTATATGTAAAGGATACGGAGATATACTACATCAGATCTTACCGTATATCTATGGTTTTAGTGCAGTGCAAACTCATGTTCGTGCTGCTGTTTATTCCCACTATATTAAGCTTAGTGTATTACTAGTTGATGTTTTTCTTAGTTAGTTCTAGATGTTATTACTGTTTTTCTCTTGCATTTGTTGTTGGATGTAACTGGGACCCCGTGTACATAATCTCGTTTTCATCACATGTACCACATGCGGTGCAAATGACAATAAAGACTCTCTGACTCTGACTCTGAAGGCAGAGGAGACGCAGAAGTACTTTTGATGGACAGCAGGGGACGAAAACACAGAATAATACTTAAAGGAGCATTGTACATCCCTACATTTCCACAGAACATCTTTTCTGTGAGAGCTGCAACAATGAATGGAGCCACAATTATCTTCAAGGAAGGAAGAAATATTCTACAACACAGAGACGGTACGGAGTTCAACATCTACGAGCATGACAGACTGTACTACCTCAAAACTGAATGTGAGTATGATGAGTGCAATAAAACTTTTGATTTACAAACATGGCACGAGATATTGGGACACTGCAATCATAGTGACATTTTAAAATTGCAAGATGTAGTTGATGGGATGAAAATCAAAGGTAAAACAGGAAATCAAAATGGTGAAGTGTGTATACAAGGAAAATTTTTCCAAACCAGAAACAGAAACCCTGATAAGAAAGCTAATGAACCTCTTGAACTTGTACACACGGATTTAGCTGGACCCATAGATCCAGAATCACGTGATGGGCACAGATATGCGTTAATATTCACTGATGATTTTTCCAGTGCAATGTTTGTTTATTTTCTTAAAAATAAGAGCGATACTGTTCATGCAACAGAAATTTTCTTGGCTGATACAGCACTATACGGAAAAATAAAATGTATGAGATCTGATAATGGTACGGAATTCATATCAAAAGGTTACAAAGAACTGTTAAGTAAAAATGGGATAAAACATGAAACATCAGCCCCATATTCCCCACACCAAAATGGCACAGCTGAACGTAGCTGGAGAACCCTATTTGATATGGGAAGGTGTATGCTAATTGAGAGCGAATTACCAAAAAGTCTGTGGACATATGCAATCCAAACCGCAGCTATTATAAGAAATAGATGTTTCAACAACCGGACAGGTCAAACACTTTACTTTTTACTAACAGGAAAGAAACCAAACTTATCTAGAATGCAAAAATTTGGAACACAATGTTACGCATACAAACAGAAACAAGGAAAACTTGACGCAAAATGCACAAAAGGTATTTTTATAGGGTATGATAAAAACAGTCCTGCATATTGGATTTATTTTCCAGAAAACGCAAAAGTGCAAAAATGCCGATTGGTTAAATTCTTGACCAAAAATAATGATGAAGGTCAAACACAAACCGATGTGTCTTATGATAACGATGATGATGATGACATTCAACTGAGAGAGAAAACAATAATAAAAGAGGATTTAGATTCAAGATCAATGGAACTAAGCTCAGGCCAACTAGAAGTTAACGATCTGGCACCACCTAGTGGCGAATCTGAAGACACACGATATCCTTCTAGAATAAGAAAAAGACCAGAATATCTTAATGAATATGTGACAAGTGTAATAGTAGAACAACAAACACTACCCAACTTAGACTACTGTTACAGGTTAATATATGACATACCTAAAACGTTCAATGAAGCTATGATGTCACCAAACTCAAAGGAATGGACAGAGGCAATGGATGAGGAAATAAACTCACTAAAAGAAAATAACACTTTTACCCTAACAACCTTGCCAGAGGACAAGAAAGCAGTAGGGGGTTGATGGGTATATGTGAAGAAAAATAATGGTGATGATCAAGAAAAGTACAAAGCACGATATGTTGCCAAAGGTTATAGTCAGAATTATGGAATAGACTATGAAGAAACTTTTTCTCCAACCGCCAATATGACAAGTATTAGAGTTTTGATGCAATGTGCCATCCATGAAAATCTTATATTACATCAAATGGACATGGACATGGAATTGTACGCTTCCTCAGTCCTGGGTTACATCAGTACATGCTCTGAAAATGTATCCATAAAAAAATATGTGAAATCCTACCCGAACCGGAAACCCTGGTTAAATAAAGAAGTTCACGCCTTGCTAGCAGCCAGAGACACTGCATTCAAGTCAGGAGATAAAGTGGAACTGAGAAAGAGCAGGAATGAACTGAAGGATGGCATTAAGAAGGCCAAGGCCACGTATGCACAGAGGATCGAGGGACAGTTCACCTCACAAGACCCACGGAGCATGTGGAAGGGTATTAAATGCATAACAGACTACAAAGGCAAAAACAAACAATGCCCCAGGGACCCATCTCTGCCTGATGCCCTCAATAAGTTTTATGCACGTTTTGATGATCCAAACAGACCTGCTAGCACCAGACTCACCTCATCACCAGATGAAGAGCATCTCAGGGTGTCCGCAGCAGAAGTGAGAGGCAGTCTCAGAAAGATTAATCCTCATAAAGCAACCGGACCAGACAACATCCCAGGGAAAGTTCTGAAGGAATGTGCGGACCAGCTCTGTGAGGTGCTGGCTGACATCTTCACCACCTCACTTGCACTGGAGTCAGTTCCCACCTGCCTGAAGACCGCGACCATCATCCCAGTCCCAAAGAGCTCCACAGTGACTGGTCTGAATGACTATAGACCGGTGGCCCTCACCCCGATAGTCGCTAAATGTTTTGAGAAACTGGTCATGTCCCACATCAAGGCAACCGTCAACATCAATGAGGACCCTCATCAATACGCATACCGTGAGAACCGATCAACAGAGGACGCCATTTCTTCCGTGGTCCACACTGCTCTCACCCACCTGGATCAGAAGGACTCATACGTGCGTCTGCTCTTTGTGGACTTCACATCTGCCTTCAACACCATGATCCCCCAAACTCTGATAGACAAACTATCTACACTTGGACTAAGCCCCTCTATTTGTAACTGGATACTAGACTTCTTAACAGACAGACCACAGTCCGTGAAGATCCACAACTTCTCCTCCTCCACCATAACCCTCAGCACTGGCTCTCCTCAGGGATGTGTGCTGAGCCCCCTTCTGTTCACTCTGCTCACATATGATTGTACAGCCACACTTCCAGGCTGTCATATTGTTAAGTTTGCAGATGATACAGCGGTGGTGGGATGCATCACAAACAATGATGAGTCCAGCTACAGACAGGAGGTGGAACATCTGGAGAGCTGGTGCAAAGAGAACAATCTTCACATGAATGTGAAGAAGACAAAGGAGATGATTGTGGACTTCAGAAGGAACAAACACACCCATGCCCCACTGATAATAGGTGGGTCTGCAGTGGAAGTGGTCTCCAGCTACAAATACCTGGGTGTACACATGAATGATAACCTCAGCTGGAGCAACAACACCACCAGCCTGATCAAGAAAGGTCATCAGAGACTCTACTTCCTCAGACGGCTGAGACGAGCCGGTCTGAGCAGCCCAGTTCTCACCTCGTTCTACAGGTGTGCAGTGGAGAGCATCCTGTGCTCCAGCATCAACGTGTGGCATGGAGGCTGCACAGTTGAAGAAAGAAAAGCTCTGCAGAGAGTGGTGAAGGCTGCACAGAAGTCTGTTGGAGTCAGTCTCCCCACCATCACAGACATTTACACCTCTAGATGCAGGAAAAGAGCCACCTGTATCATGAAAGACCTCACTCATCCAGCACACTCACTCTTTGCCCCACTCCCCTCAGGACGGAGGTTGAGGAGCATCAAGTGTAGAACCACTAGACTGAGGAACAGCTTCTACCCTGAGGCTGTTAGACTCATGAATAAATAAAAATAAAATTAAAATAAACACTGCAAAATATCACATCATGGTGATGCTGATATGTTTTCTTGTTGCTGTGTTCATCTGTGACCATCTGTGACCATCTGCTCATACAAACTCATGTTCGTGCTGCTGTTTATTCCCACTATATTAGGCTTAGTGTATTACTAGTTGATGTTTTTCTTAGTTAGTTCTCGATGTTATTACTGTTTTTCTCTTTCATTTGTTGTTGGATGTAACTGGGACCTCGTGTACATAATCTCGTTTTCATCTCATGTACCACATGCGGTGCAAATGACAATAAAGACTCTCTGACTCTGACTCTCTGAAATGGACGTAAAAACTGCATGCCTACATGCACCAATAGATTTTGAAGTCTATGTAGAGCAACCTGAAGGATATGAAATAAAAGGAAAATCAAATGAGAAACTGGTTTATAAACTAGAAAAATCACTCTATGGCTTAAAACAGTCAGGCAGAAATTGGAACAGGACATTACATGACTACTTAACTGAAAATGATTTCATACAGAACCCTGCAGTGCAGACCATTGTGTTTATACCAGGGAAACAGAAAAGAACAAAGTAATAATACTAATTTGGGTTGATGATATTATTATTGCTGCCAGTGATGAAAATATTCTGAAAACTGTGAAGGAAATCCTAACAGCGAGATTCAAAATGAAAGATAAGGGCAAACTCAAACATTTTCTTGGCATCCATTTTGAACACACAGAAAATCATGTAAAAATGTCACAAGAAGAATTTGTAGATAAAATACTTGAAAGATTTCAAATGCAAGACTGCAAACCAAGATCTACTCCTTGTGAACAAAAACTGAACTGCAATGAAGATGCTGAGAAAATGGAGAATGTAAAAGAGTACAGAGAGGCAGTTGGTAGCCTTATCTATTTAACTTCATGTACTCGACCTGATTTAAGCTTTATCTTAAGCAAATTATCACAACATCTAAATGAACCAACTATGGAACACTGGACTATGGTAAAACATGTACTAAGATATTTGAAACAAACAAAGGACAAGGCATTGTATTACAGAAAATGTGAAAATGATTTACATGTGACCGCCCATAGTGACTCAGATTGGGCTGCAGACATAGCTGACAGAAAAAGTGTTACGGGTTACTGCACAAGTTTAAATGAAAAAGGTACTTTAGTATCATGGAAAACAAAGAAACAACCAACTGTTGCATTATCAACCTGTGAAACAGAGTATATAGCTTTATCAGCAACCACACAAGAATTCATTCATTCATTCATTCAACCTTTATTTATACAGGCTAGCCTCGTTGAGTCACGGGGACTCATTTACAAGAGGGACCTGTCTCACTCACACCAAACAACCATCCACTCTCACACTCACACCTAGGGTCAATTTAGAGTCACCAATCAGCCTAACAAGCATGTTTTTTGGTCTGTGGGAGGAAACCGGAGTACCCGGAGGAAACCCACGCATGCACGGGGAGAACATGCAAACTCCAACCAGAAAGGCCCCGGACCGGGATTTGAACCGGCAACCTTCTCGCTGAGAGGCAGCAGCTTTACCAGTTGTGCCACCATGCTGCCCAAAATGTCTGTATTTGTCACAACTGTTGCAGAGCATGTACAAACATCAAATGAAACCACCCAAAATATTTGAAGATAATCAAGGGACTATTGCTCTAACAAAGAATCCTGTAAGCAGAAACAGATGTAAACACATTGACATCAAATATCATTTTGTGAGATCAAATGTCAATGCAGGAAAACTGAATTTGGAATATTGTCCAACAGATTTAATGGTGGCGGATGTTTTCACAAAGCCTGCAACAAAAGCAAAGTTATTGAAGTTTGAAAAATACATTTTTGGAGTGTAAATAATGTAAATAATGTTTTGTTTGATATTTTGTTTTTGACTGTGTATAATTTTGACAAAATGAACGCAAGTAAGGGTGTTGAGTGGAATGAGTATGCTTTCATTTGTCAAACACGTTTTATTTTGAAAGGACACGTACATCCTGTCATATAATTAAAGCCCAACACCCACCATGTTTTCAAATTGCATCGCCATTAATATTTATTAGTTTATTTAAAAATAATACAGGAGCGTTTACTTATATTGTGGAGAAATAACACTAAATGTGTTATTTCATGATTTATAGCAGATTTTAGCATGCAGCTCCGGGAAAATCTGCCCCTCTCCATATATGGGCATTCACAAGGGCATTCACGTCACCAAAGTGACGCCTTGGAGTTACAGGCGAGCGAGGAAAAGAAAAAGGAAGCATTTTTAAATATTCCCTAAAGCTGCCTGTGTTGATTAATCCTGCTGTCGCTCACTCATATTCTGAGCGAGCATCCACTTAGACATACTAGTTTAATTCGTTTGATCGCGACAAATTCATTCATTTCCGCATCGACTTTTTATTCTCTCCCCCCGTGACCAGAAAGGCAGCCAGCCGCTCAGCTGAGCTCTGCGCGCGCGCGTGCTTCCCGACCCGTGCTCCCCGCAACAAGGCTGACGAGAGCAAATACATACACTCGAGGGAGCAAATTACACCGGCACGAGGAACTTCAAAGGTGACCAGCGGAACGAGGAGCCAGAGACGCGCGCAGCTCACGGCTCGCTCCTCAGGGGCAGAATGAATGAGAGCAGCAAAAGGTCCGCAGCGGTGTTATAAAATAAATAATAAATAAAATCAGAGCGCTGGTCCATATACACACAAATGCACCAGGAAATATGCAGGAAATATGCAGTTTTAACTACCACTCTCTCTCATAAACCTCCATGGAAACTCACTCCTACCTTCTGCCTTCTGGGTGGAGATCGATGTAACAAAAGTCACATGACCCTTCGGGACTCTTCGGCCAGGTTTCCGGATTCATTCGGGAGTGGGTTGTTTTTTTTTTGTTTTTTTTAACCCTTGCCTGGCCCAAATGCAAAAATGAAAATAGACCTAATAATAAATTACAGTAATTGTACAATATGGTGAATTGTTAGTGTCATGGTGGGTGTTGTCCTTTAAGAACACGTGAGGAAGTATATAAGGTGACGTGGCAACACAATAAAGTTGTTTTTCAAACTAACTCATTTTAATCACAACATGTTCATGTACTAACTATAACCTGTTTGAGTTATTTGAATTAATATTCAATGTTTTATAGACATAAATGTGTCAAGCTAGCTTGTGTCTATAAAACATTGAATATTAATTCAAATAACTCAAACAGGTTATAGTTAGTACATGAACATCCTGTGATTACATTCTATTAGTAAAAAAAAAAAAACAGTTTCTGGACTAAATTAACCACATTTTTCTTTTACAGTCACCAGAAGAAAATCACCAGAATTCAACAACCTGTGTCATTTTCTGGAGGAAGCCGTGAGACACCAGATGGAAATTCGTTACTTCTGTTTGTCACTTCAAACTTTTCCTATTAAACGTTATATTTTCTTAAGTGGTGTTCTGGAACATTCAATTTCCTAAACTTATTTTACAATGTGAAGTGTGTATAGTGTTTAAATCCATACTGGAAGTTAATGTCAATGTCAATGTCAATTTTATTTATATAGCACATAAAAACAACCGAAGTCGACCAAAGTGCTTTACAGTAAAAAAATAAAAAATAAAAACAGAGTAAAATGCATCTAGTGCCACTAAACATAATAAAGCTATCAGTAAATGCAACAACAATAAAATCTGCTCAAAATTTGATCTCACATTCTGCGAGGATCAAATGCCAAGTAAAAGAGATGAGTCTTAAGTGAATACTCTGATGCATGCTCAATAATCCAGGTAGAAAAATCTAAAAAAGCTAAGTCTGGTCCTCTGGACATTCAAAAAATAAAACAAAACAAAGCAAAAAAAATGTAGAAACGTTTCGTCTTTCGTCCGAAAGACTTCCTCAGTCTGAGTTGCTGTGTTCAGCTCAGTCTTATAAATAGCACCCTCCCACAGTGGATCAACCAGTTGGCTGATGACAGCCTGAAACCAGCTGCTCACATGATCAAGGAGGGCCATCAGCCTAACAATGGATCATTAGCACCCTGATGGTTGTTTGCTATTCACAGAGGGCTGAGTGATACTAGCAATAACAGCATTGTAAGAGGGGGACAGTTGAACCCGGAGGCCTCCACCCCTGTTTAATGATGGACGGTTTCTTTTCACAAAGATGGCCTCCTTTACTCCTCTCTCAAACCATCGTTCCTCTCTATCAAGGATGTGAACATCTTCATCCTTGAAAGAGTGACCGCTGGCGTGGAGATGAGTGTAGACTGCAGAGTCCTGACCTGATGATGTTGATCTTCTGTGCTGGGCCATCCTTTTGGCCAGTGGCTGTTTAGTTTCCCCGATATAAGACTGATCACAGCCCTCCTGACACTGAACAGCATACACAATATTACTCTGTTTGTGCCGGGGGACTGGATCTTTGGGATGAACCAGTCTTTGCCGTAATGTATTTTGGGGTTTAAAAGCCACTGGGACGTTGTGTTTAGAGAATAAACGTCTCAATGTCTCTGAAACTCCCGCAACATACGGAATGACCACTGGTCTGGGTTCCTTCTTTTCACCTGATGGCTGGCTGGAGTCCTGTTTGGGTTTCTTCTCTGCTTTCAGGAAGGCCCAGTTAGGATATCCACATTTCCCTAGAGCCTGTTTTGTGTGTGATTTCTCCTTCTGTCTGGCTCCTAAGTTAGTGGGGACGCTGTCTGCTCTGTGATACAGAGTCCTGATGACTCCTAACTTGTGCTCCAGAGGGTGATGGGAGTCGAACTGTAAATACTGGTCTGTGTGGGTGGGTTTGCGGTACACATCAGTTTGCAAATTTCCTCTATCAGAAACTGAGACCTCACAGTCCAAGAAAGCCAACCTGCCATTTTTTACATCTTCTCGTGTGAACTTGATATATTTATCCACAGAGTTGATGTGATCAGATTCAGATTCAGATTCAGATTCAGTTTATTATCGCCATTGTCAATGAACAGGATTCACAGACTAGGAATTTGCTTCGGCATAACGGTGCATAAAATATAAAAACATAAGACACAAAAAACATAGACCATAAAACATCAATACAATCAATACAATATTCAGTGAACAAAAACTACTAAGAAACAGCGCAATTAGAGTGGTGCAATCAAAATACAGTGATACAGTGATTCCCAATCAAAATACAAAGAACAAATACAAAATACAGCGACCAAGGCAAGTTATGAGGTAGTATGGTTATGAGTGTTCAAGAGTCTGACAGCAGAGGGGAAGAAACTGTTTTTATGGCGGGAGGTTCTGGTCCCAATTGACCGAAGCCTCCTGCCTGAGGGGAGTGGTTCGAACAGACCGTATGCAGGGTGAGAAGGGTCAGCTGTGATCCGACCTGCTCGCCTCACAGTCCTGGAGACGTACAGGTCATGGAGAGATGGGAGACTACAGCCGATTACCTTCTCAGCAGAGCGCACAATGCGCTGCAGTCTGTGTCTGTCCCTGACAGTGGCCCCGGCGTACCACACTGTGATGGACGCGCTGAGAATGGACTCGATGATGGCCGTGTAGAACTGCACCATCAGCTTGGCCGGCAGCTTGGCCTTCCTCAGCTGTCGCAGGAAGTACATCCTCTGCTGAGCCTTTTTGATGAGGGAGCTGATGGTTGGCTCCCACTTGAGGTCCTGGGTGATGGTGGTGCCGAGGAACCGGTAGCAGTCCCCAATGATGATGGGGGTGTTGTTAAAGGTGATGGGGGGCAGAGGGGCTCTGTCTTTCCTGAAGTCCACAATCATCTCCACTGTCTTCTGGGCGTTGAGCTCCAGGTTGTTGTTGCTGCACCAGGTCACCAGCCGGCCCACCTCTCTCCTGTACGCAGACTCATCATCATCCGAGATGAGCCCGATGAGGGTGGTGTCGTCCGCAAACTTAATAAGTTTTACGGAGTCATGGCTGGAGGTGCAGCAGTTGGTGTACAGGGAGATCAGTGAAATGTTGGACTTCCTGAGATTTAATTTTAACCCAGGTGTCATCAACATACCTGAACCAATGACTTGGTGGTCTCCCTGAAAAGGAAGTCAAGGCTTTCTTTTCTACCTCCTCCATGTACAGGTTGGCAACAATAGGAGAAACTGGCAACCCCATAGCACACCCATGTTTCTGCCTATAATATTGCTCCCCATATGTGAAGTAGGTTGACTGCAGGCACAGTTTCAAGAGTTACCATACCATACCATACCATTTTATTTATAAAGCACTTTAAACAGGAACAAGTCCACACCAAAGTGCTGGACAAACAAACACGCAACAGGCAACACAGACAATGAAGTACAACACGAAAAACATAAAAACATTGCAGATCATAAATCAAACGATCCAGTACACATCAGCTGGCATTGAAAGCGATGGAGTAGTAGTGAGTTTTTAACCGGGATTTGAAAACCGAGAGGGAGGGGGCCTGTTTGATGAGCAGCGGTAACTCGTTCCAGAGTCTTGGTCCTGCTACAGAGAACGCTCTGTCACCCCTGCGCTTAAGGCGAGTTTCTGGAACTATTAAGAGTACCTGATCCTCTGACCTCGAATATTACACTGCATGCTAATAGTTGCCGTTTGAGAATAAAACGGTAAACTAGATCTAAAGAAGTTTTAAAGGTCCACTGACATGATTTTTCTACTATTCATAAAATTGCTCAATATATATATTTTATCATTTAAATATGTTCGTTTTTGCAAACAAAATGATAAATCACTTTAATTTTGCTTTAAAAGTGATTTTGAACTTCAAGCCGTGTTTAATCATGGGAAATCCGATTACACACGAACGCACCATCTGTGACGTAGTGAGAGGCAGAGGGCTCTGGTCTCTTTAATAGCGGACAATTTAAAACCCGACGAATTTATCAATCTATGTGAAGATTTGAGCTATTTGTCTTCATTTTGGGAAGCAGAAAATAGTTTGGGTGATGGAACAAGAAACAACAGGATCTAATTTAGGTCTGATGCTGTATCAGACTTACCTTCATGTGGAGCTGCTCACACGCGCACTGTGACAAGCCCAGAGCTCTGCCTCTCACTACGTCACAGATGGTGCGTTCGCGTGTAATCGGATTTCCCATGATTAAACACGGCTTGAAGTTCAAAATCACTTTTAAAGCAAAATTAAAGTGATTTATCATTTTGTTTGCAAAATCGAACATATTTAAATGATAAAATATATATATTTTGAGCAATTTGATGAAAATAAAAAAATCATGTCAGTGGGGCTTTAAGTTATAAAAGGGTGTGTGACGTGATTTTGGAACTATGCATAAAGTTGCACAACATACATGTATATATGTTGTCTCATTCAACTATGTTCGTTTTTACAAGCAAAATGATAAATCAATGAAAATTTGATTTTAAAGTGATTTTAAAATTGGCGCAGTGTTTCGTCACGGGACATCTGGGTACTTACGCATGCAACGTCGTGACGTACAGACCAGCACGGTTGTCTGCCGCTGCTATTAGCATGCAGTGTAATTGTGTTCAAGATCGCCTATTTTCTTTTGTATAACTTGAAAAATGCCGGTACGTTGTGTCGCATTTGGGTGTTCTAACATCGCCAGCTCTGTAGACGACTACGATCGGGTTCCATCACTTCACCCTCGGAACTTTGCTCATCTGAAATGTCAGATTTCCCCTTGCACCCTGAACGGTAAGACTAAAATAAATACGGCTGCAGACCTAAATTAGAACCAGCTGTTTCTTGTTCAACACTCAAACTAACTTCGGCTTCCCAAACTGAAGACAAATCACTCAAATCTTCACTTAAATTGCGTAATTCCTCGGTTTATATAATCACTGCTGTTTGTTATTTACAAGGTGCGTTCTGGTGATTGCGTCATAAAATGCGATGGCGTTTGACCCCTCCTTTCTCCACCCGAAAACTGCGACGCTCTGAAGGGAACTATTTTAGTAAAAAATACTTTTATATATTAATTATTCAAAGCATCTGTGTACAAACAATCAAAGCCGAGTAGCTCCTCTGCCACTTTATGCACAGTTCCAACATCGTGTCACACACACTTTAAATATTCAGCTCTGTCTTCACGTCGCCCCACTCCATCTCTTCGGCTGCAGATTCACTTTAAATGTTATTTAGTTTTTCGTTTGAGCGGCCCTGTTGTGTTCAAAACGAGCCGAAGGTTTTAAAACGAACGAAGGAACCGAGTCGCAGACCGCAGTCGTTTTTTCCTGCCTCAAGCTCCTCCTTCAGTGAGCTGAAGGAGAACAGGTGAAGAGGAGGAGCAGCAGGTGTTGTGATTGGCCTCAGAAGGGAGGGGCTGTGCGCTTGACGAGCACACGTGGCGGCGGCAGCACGGTGGCACAGCGGCACGTCACTGAGTGTGAACGCGGTGACGTCACCACGTTTGTCTTTGAAAGGAACCTCCAGAACCAGCTGTACACCTCGTCTCTGTAGCATCGGCAATTTTTCATTCAACCTTTATTTAGTCAGGTAAATCTTATTGAACCTCATGGGCTCATTTACGAAAGCGACCTGCTAAAACTAAAGAACAATGAACAGCAGTGATAGAATTTCATTAAACAATAAACAAACAAACAATAAACAATAGAAAACAAAAAGAGAGAAAAAAACAAAAGATTTTTTTTTTTTTTTTTTAACAAAGTATCAAAAAACTAGCAAAACATTATAAGGTAGACGTATAAAATCAAAGACAGGAACAAATCTGCATTGGTTTTTGCCAGGATTCCAACAGATTCTGAAAACCATTTAGAGAAGTCAAGGTCGAGAGCTTCAGATCTTTTTGTAAGATATTCCATGAAGCAGGAGCAGAGTAGGAGAAGGCCCTTTTTCCAAGTTCAGTCCTCACTGACGGAACACTGCAGGTAATCATGTCCTGAGAGCGCACACTGTAGCTGCACTCACGCAAAGACATGTAGGAGGAGATGTATACGTCTACCTTATAATGTTTTGCTAGTTTTTTGATACTTTGTTAAAAAAAAACAACCAAAAAAAAAAACATTTTCTCTCTTTTTTTTCTATTGTTTATTGTTTGTTTGTTTATTGTTTAATGAAATTCTACCACTGCTGTTCATTGTTCTTTAGTTTTAGCAGGTTGCTTTTGTAAATGAGCCCATGAGGTTCAAAAGATTTACCTGACTAAATAAAGGTTGAATGAATGAAAAATTAAGATACAAACGAGCGTTTTGAACGTGAGTTGATGAAGCTGCAGGTTTGTTTGAGCTGCTTTCACCTGAAGACGTCTGGAGATGTCTCCACCTGTTGGACGATCGTCCACCAGACGGAGGACGATCGTCCAGGTGTTTGGAGGTTGGGGGCGAGCATGTAACAAACTGATATCTGTGTTTGGCATTTAAAAGTTCAACAACAGTTTGAAACGACTCCTAAATTTGATTAATTGAAAAGTATGAACTGAAAACAATGATTTTAATTTCCAGGCCTCCAACACAACAGACTGGAGACTTTTTCTCAGGTTACCTGTGAGCGCAGACGCTTTACTGACTATTTTGTAGTTGCAGAGTTTTCTTCCCTTTTTTCATTTACAACACATCCTGATGATGATGATGATGATGAGGAGGAGGAGCTTCTGGTTGACTTAACGATCACTGCCTTCTAGGGGTGCAAATCTCTCAGTGTCTGGAGAATTGATTCGATTCCAATTTTTGATGCATCGATTAGTTTAGAAATCGATTTTCGATTCTGAAACGATTTTCAATTGAAATCATGAAAAGATTAAACAATAATGTAAACAAATAAAACATTTATTTAAAGCAATAATGTATGCTTGTAGCAAACATTAATAATGTCAAATAATACATACCATACCAACTTTATTTAAAGAGCACTTTTTGCACCCAACAGGACCAAAGTGCTGTACACACAATCACAAAATACAATACAATCATAAAATGGAAGGGACTAAAAACAGTACTAAAATAATAAATTATGAATACAATAAAACAAAGTTAAAACATCTCAGATTGTACCAAAAGCCAAAGAAAAAAGATGGGTTTTAAGAAGAGACTTAAAAACAGCAAGTGAAGAGGCCTGTCTTATGTCTAATGGGAGGTCATTCCAGAGCTTAGGAGCTACCACAGAGAAAGCACGGTCCCCTCTAAGCTTGCGCTTTGTCCTCGGTACCCTCAGAAGCAACTGGTCAGCTGACCTGAGCGAACGAGAGGGTGTGTAGTAATGCAGCAGCTCTGACAGGTATGGAGGGGCATGGCCATTTAAAAGTATTTTAAAATGAATCCTGTAACGCACCGGTAACCAGTGCAAAGATGCCAAAACAGGGGAAATGTGGTCAAATTTTCGTGTACCTGTTAAGAGTCGTGCAGCAGTATAATACAGTATAAATACAGCAGATGGGTATATGAATAGAATGCAGCAGCTTTAATCGGGTCCTGGAGGTCACTGATGTCTATATCCAGCAGTCACTGTGCGAGAGGCAGGGGACAACCTGGACATGTCTCCAGTCCATCACTAATAATTCAAAATACAAACGTAAACAAAGATTTCAGCCTGTATTGCATAAACATTTAACTTAAAATAAAATAGACTTTGTGCCGCTGCTTTGGTGCAGGGGATAAAGCGGGCGGCACATATGCTGGAGGCTGAGCCTCTCCACAGGCGTCGCGGGTTTGCGTCCCAGACCCGACAAGCTTATTTCTGTAGTGTCTCCCCCCTCTCTACCCGTTTCGCCCGCTCCCTCTCTAATAAAGGCCACTAGCGCCCGAAAATGCAAAAAATATAAAAAAATATATATATATAAAAAATAAAATAGACTTCAAAATCATATTGCATTCATCCATGTTTCAAATGTGTATGGATGGATTTTGTTTAAAAGATTTGTTTGTTAAATCTTTTCATCAAAAGCATCTATCCATCATCTTTACCCGCTTTATCCTTATCGGGTCCTGGAGGTCACTGGTTCAGGTCAGATTTCTTCTTCTTTCTGCCACCTTTCATTTTATATATTCTTTCATATACTATGAGATATGGTTTTATTTTCTTTAACTTTTGGGTTTTAATGTTAAAAAAAATTGATTTTGGGGCTTTTAGAATCGATTCTGAATCGCCAGGACTAAGAATCTAGATTCTTTAAAAAATAATTTTTTTCCTGCACCCCTACTGCCTTCTTATTCTTGACAGTGATGCTCTGTACAAAACCCACTGTGGGCCCGTTTATCCCAGTCCAGCTGGGGTAAACGATCAAACCCGAGAACTCGGACGCTCTTGTCAGAAAACAGAGCGTCTGGGGAAGAGGACTGGTCTGGTGTCCCACCAGGAATACTTTCAGGAGCTCCTTAATGTTTATAAAAAGGCAGTTAGTGATGTCAGGTCATCATATTTTAGCAATCTTATTCACCTGAACAAAAACAATCCTAAAGTGTTATTTGATACTATCATCAGTTTTGTATCTTCTCCAGGCTTCATTAACCTCAAACGACTGTAACGCGTTCCTCAGGGTTTTTTTTTCATAAAGAAGGTGATGGACCCGAAATCCACTTTATCTCCGAGCTCTTCTACTTTTCATGATGAACCTCAGTGTTCTGAGACATTTTCTTCTTTTGTTGCGAGCACTTTGAATGACCTGACCTTATGAATTCACTAAATGAAACTCTCTACTTGTTCATTGGAAATATTACCCCCCTCTTTGCTTGTCCAGACTCTAGCCTGTGTTGGTCCAACAGTGTTGACGATAATTAACAACTCCCTGAACAAAGGGTTCATCCCATCATACTTTAAAACAGACTCATCTCTTAAAGAAGCCTAATCTTGATTCTAGCTCCCTTTCAAATTTCCGTCCTGTCTCTAAACTGCCTTTTATCAGTAAAGTCTTTGAAAAAGTTGTAGAAACCCAACTCAGATCCTGGTTCTGTCAGATCTCTGATCCTTTTCTCACACATTACCACTCAACACAAAGATTTTAACACTGGACTCTGTGTCATCAAACGGGTTATTCACTAAACTCTCGGTCATGTGCTCATTCAGTTTGCACTACTTCTCATATTTGCACTAATGTTTGTATTACATCACTGCCTATAGTCTTACTACTGTTTACATTCACTGTTTACATTTATTAATACTGTTTACATTTACACTGCTTTTATATCTACACTACTGCTGATACATATACAGTATTCTCTGACTAGCCTTATTTAAGGATGCCCAATGTGCCTTTGGTGTTGGAGGAGAATGCTAAGAATATCTTGGACTGCCATGATGAAGAACAAGGCAGTTTTGGACCGCGTCAAACCGAAAATGTCATTATTGGGCAAAATCACCAAACAGCAGCTCTCATATTTTGGCCATGTGATGCGCGCTGATTCTTTAGAAACGTCAGTGATGCTGGGAAAAGTCAGTGGGAAAAGAAGACAAGGCCGCCAAAGAACAAGATGGCTCGACACTATCATGACAACAATGACTATACCAATTGCAGATTTGAAAGAATTGGTGAAAGACAGGAAGGCGTGGAGTATGAAGATTCATAAAATGACCGAAAGTCGGATACGACTGATCGATCGGATAATCATCATCAATGTGCCTCACTGCATATGCCACTTTGCCTCTATACCAACATCAACTACCTCATACATATACTGTGTACATTAACTCATATGCTGCTGTGCCACTCTTTGCAAATGTCAATGCTAGAACCTTCAGTTTATTTTATAGATATACTTTTTATACTTTTTATACTACTATGCAAAAACTCAGGACAGTATTACACTTTTATTATTTCATTTTATGCTTATGTTCATTAAATGTTTAGTGTTTTAGTGTTGGTGTAAATTTTCATACTTTTATACTACTATGCAAAAACTCAGGACAGTGTTACACTTTTACTATTTTATGCTTATGTTTATTAAATGTTTTAGTGTTTAGTGTTTAAATGGTTACTGTTGCACCGAGGGACTGAGAGAAACGCAATTTCAATCCTGTGTATGTCCTGTACATATTGCAGTTCTGACAATAAAGTTGACTTTGACTTTGACTTTTCAGTCTGGCTTTCTAAAACACAATTCCACTGAAACTGCTTTTTTAAAAGTCCACAACGATCTGTTAATGGCTGCTGATGATGGAAAATCTTCTGTGTTGGTCCTGTTGGATCTTAGTGCTGCCTTTGATACCATTGACCACTAGAGCTTTAACAGACTACTCGAGTAATCGACACATCGATTACTTGGACCTCTATCGAGATTTATAATTTCACGTTAAGTATTTGTAGTGACGTCATCACGTCGCAGTTACAGAACAGAAAATGAATCAACTTCCTGTTTGGAGCGCATTGCGAACCGGTGTTACACCATATTCGGTGACCACCGTATATTGTGACCATAGGGGGCGGTGTTGCATGAACTGTTGCAGGTCACAGAATGTGGTGTAACACCGGGTCCAATGGCCGAACCAGAACCAGCTTCCTCTGACCTTGTTTCACAAAGTCTAAAAATATTAATCTCTAAACCTATTGAAAAAACCTATAAACACATTAATCTCTAAAACTAAACATTATGCGCAGCCCCACAGGCGGTGGTGCGGGGTGGTCAACCGCCCCACTGTTTTTAGTTTCGTTTTTGACGTGCCACACATTTTTTTCACTTTTGCAGCTTAATAATAATAACTAACAGTTTTGGGTTTCCTGTGACTTATTTGCTGTAAGATAAATGGTAGGAGCATAAAATATGCTCCCGATGTTTTGTTGGTCTTTTTTTGTAAATAATAAATTACTTTTTTTGTTTTTTTGTTGCGGTTTTAGTTAGTTAATTATTTTTTGCATCTTAAGATCCTACGACATTATCAACTACCGTACTCGAGCTCTACTCGAGTATTATTATGTTAATGTCGAGTTTAAAAATGATGTACTCGTTCAACCTCTATTGACCACACAATCTTATTAAACAGGCGGAAGGTTCTGGCTGGTAATTCTGGCCTCTCTCACAGAACTTTCTGCATCAAGACAGACAGGTTCTCCTCTGACTATGCCCCCTTAACTTGTGGGGTGCCACAAGGCTCAGTTCTAGGTCCACTTTTGTTTTCCTTTTATATTATCTCACTAGCAGGCATTATTCAGTCCTTTTTTGATATTTCTTACCACATTTATGCTGATGATATTCAATAGTATTTTTTTGTTTAGACCACACCAGCTGGACATGTTAGCCATCCTTGTCCAATGTTTCTAAAATACGACCTTTGGTCTCCAGAGTTGAACTAGAGAAAATTATTCACGCTTCTGTGTCGTCACGTCTGGACTACTGTAATGTCCTTTTTACCTGCCTGGACAAGTCTTCTGTCTCACATCTACTAGTGATACAGAGCGAAGCTGCTGGACTTCTCACCAAACCTAGTAAATCCTGTCCCATCACTCTGGTTTCATGTTCACTGCACTGGCTCCCAGTGGAGTTTAGAATCTGTTTTAAAGGAGACCAAATATTGGTTTTATAAATTTTTATGGTATGTCTGTGGGCTATCCAGACCATGTTCATTCAATTTAATGCACAAAATAATTCTTAGATAATAAAATATCCCCTTTCTAGTTGTGACTTTTCTGACTTCTGTTCTGAACAGGCTGTTTATGATAATGAGCTCTGAAGGCCACGCCCTTCAAAAATCTGTTGACATTAACTCCGCCCTCCAAAGGGGACCCTGAGTCAGACCCAGAGGCAGACGCCATTTTGGGCAGGGCAAATGAGGCGCTGACGCGTCGCGTAGGCCACTGAGAAACATCCATAAGTTCACCCTCCATGTTAAAAACTCTTCGTCTGACTCTTTGAAAACAAGCAATAAGGCTGCAGAGTAACACACTGACTGCTAACTGCTATACACGCTCTCTCTAGCGGGGACCGCTTTGTTTCACGGACCACATCCGGCGCGGACCGGATATGGTCCGTGAGCAGTCGTCCGGTTGATTTAAGAGCCCGTAAATACGTTTTTTCGTTGATAGATAATTAGTTATTAGCGGTACTGCATTTTAACAACAACGAAACATCGAACTCTGAGATGAAGTTAGCAGAGCTTAACTTGCTAAACGTGAAAAGTTCACAATTCAAAACTTACCCGATATCCCGACTTCCTCACTGGCACTCCGCCAGGCAAGGTCCTTTTTATTTCTCCTCCATACTTGAACACGACTTCACGGGTTATTTCCGTGTCTCACAAACAATACGTCACACAGTTGCGCAACACCCGTCCCCTCGTTACCGCGTCACATAGCTGACTCCCCTCTCTCTCCTCCCCGACTCTCCCTGATTGGTTGACAGACGCGTTGAACGGCGAAATGTTCGGCATTTTCAAGTCGAGCTGTGGAGGCTGCCGCGGGCTCACGTGCACGGAAAACGCTCAAATGCCACTTCCAAAACGCTCAACACGCACGTGACGCGATGCGCGACCCCTGGAGGCGCGTTCCCCATTGACTTTGCATGTAAACCGGACGCTCCTGCAGCTCAAAACGCGTTCGGTCTGGACGTACCATAAAGGGGACCGGACCTTTCAGGCTGTTGGCCCCAGGCTGTGGCCCCCAGGCTGTGGCCCCCAGGCTGTGGCCCCCAGGTAGTGGCCCCCAGGCTGTGGCCCCCAGGCTGTGGCCCCCAGGTTGTTGAGCAGCTTGACCTGCAGCTTTGTTCACTCTTTGGAGATTGTTACAAAACAACTGAAAACACTTTTATTCTCCCAGGCTTTGATGTCATGATTTCATTGTGCTTCTTTTATTCTTTGTATATTTTACTGTTTATTTTTACCGTGCAGCGTTTTGTGATTTTATGTCTGTGATAAGCGCTCCATAAATAAACTTTACTTACAGCAGCGCCTCCAGCAGCTCTTCAACACGTCAAACAAAAGATTCAACTAAGTGTTCAACTAAAAGATGATTCCAAACTTTAGACTCCTTCTTTGGAGAACCTTCATCGTCCTCCATCTTTGTTTGGTCGTCTTTAACCCACGCAGCTCCTCTGAACTCTTGACGACCTGTCCCTAACGAGCCGCAGGTGAGAGACGCTCAGATCAGAGCTGCAGGTTGTTCCGTGTTTTTAGTGATGCCGTCCCTCAACACGGAGCTGCGTGCACAGACCGGTTCTTTATCTGCAGCACTAATTGGGTTTGTTAATTAGTTCTCACCTTAACGGAGTCGCAGGATTCAAACCCACCTGGGGAAAGAGTGGGCGGGGCTTTGCTGCACTCGGTTCTCCAGAACATTTAGGAGCAAAATGTGTGAAAGTTCAGCAGCGGTGCCCGTCTCTACTCTCCTGCAGGTTCTAGATGTTTGGCTCATTTACGTCAGGCGTGATGGTGGCCCCCCAGGACCAGGACTGTGCCTGAGGCCCTGTTCCTTCACCTGACTGAACCTTGACGTGAACTCTGGAGGTGTGAGGCTCGGAGCTGGCTCTGCGTGGATGAAAGGCACGGAGCAGTTTGAGCAGCTGCAGCACGTTCAGGGCGTGTCGTGTTGTGGAAACCTTTAGGCCCATGGCAACATTTTTCTCTCCAGGCTCCTAATGAGACACATCACAACCTGTCTGTCATTATGAGCTCCGAGGAGGAACACTGTTCATGTTGGACCTGAGTCAGACAATTAGACATCAGACAAAGAGAGCACATTACACCAGTCTTGGCCTTCCTGCACTGGCTACCTGTTCATCCTAGAATCCAGTTCAAAATTCTCATGTGGAGGTCGGTCTCTGTGACACTGTCCTGGACTGGTGTTAGTCTTGGTAATGCCACTTCCCAGACAGTCTGTGTCTCCTGTGGTGTCCCTCAGGGGTCGGTTCTGGGGCCCCTGCTGTTTTCCCTTTACATGCTGCCTTTAGGTCAAATTATTAATCAGTTCAACATTTCTTTTCACTGTTATGCCGACGATACACAGCTTTACATCAGGACTGGAGCATCCTCATCATCCCCATCTCCATCTTCACTCACTGCCCTCTCTGCCTGCCTGGAGGAAATAAAGGCATGGATGAATCAGAACTTTCTTCAATTAAACTGCTCCAAGACTGAGGCCATACTGATTGGCACCCCTCACCAGGTACAAACATCAACTATAACAACAATCTCCTTCTCTGGACAAGACATCCCCCTCTCCACCTCTGTTACAAATCTTGGAATAAAAATGGACTCTCATCTTACATTTGAAAATCACATTAAGCTTCTGTTTAAAACCTGCTTCTTCCATCTTCGAAACATCTCCAGACTTCGCCCATCTCTAACTTTTTCTGATGCTGAGAAGCTCGTCCATGCTTTTGTCTCCTCCAGGCTCGACTACTGCAACTCCCTGTTTATTGGAATCCCTGGTAAATACCTTCAGAAGCTTCAATATATTCAAAACAGTGCAGCAAGGATTTTATTGAGAGTTCGTAAATTTGAACATATTACACCCATTCTCCATAACCTTCATTGGCTTCCTGTCACCTACAGAATTCAGTACAAAACTGCTCTCATTACACATCAATGCTTACATGGAACTTCACCTGATTATCTAAAGGACATTCTTGCACCATATTCATCCACCCGGTCTCTACGATCACAGAACAGTAATCTACTTCACATTCCACAAACCAAATTAGGGACCATGGGAGACCGGGCATTCTGTGTGGCTGCCCCCCGCCTATTGTATTGTATGTAATTTATTCATTTCAAATTTAAAACACAATAGCAACAAATTCAAAACATGTATAGAAAGCAAAAAAACAGATTTAAAATGAAAGGAAGCAGATGAAGAATAAAATTCTTATAATATCTGCCCCTTCTTAAATCAAAATTCTATTTAACACTCAAATCAAACAATGATCATTCATGAACAAAATTTGTAACCCATAACAATTGTCGATGTTTAATAAATTAACAATTTTGCATTTGTAGATATCTATTTAAGAATTTATATTTAATCAACTTTTTAAATTAAGGCATTGACTCAATTTTTTTGTCATCATTTCCCAAACCATTCCATAAATCGGTAGACGTATAAAATCAAAGACAGGAACAAATCTGCATTGGTTTTTGCCAGGATTCCAACAGATTCTGAAAACCATTTAGAGAAGTCAAGGTCGAGAGCTTCAGATCTTTTTGTAAGATATTCCATGAAGCAGGAGCGGAGTAGGAGAAGGCCCTTTTTCCAAGTTCAGTCCTCACTGACGGAACACTGCAGGTAATCATGTCCTGAGAGCGCACGCTGTAGCTGCACTCACGCAAAGACATGTATGAGGGCAGCAGACCAAGAAGTGATTTAAAGATGAAAATGTACCAGTGGAAGAGTCTGCGTGAGGTTAATGATGTCCAGTTAACCAGTGAATACAGGGTGCAGTGGTGGGTACGATAATCACAACCAGTTATGAATCTTAGTGCACCATGATAGACAACATCCAACATCCGCAGGGTGCTTGTAGGAGCATTCATGTAGAGAATGTCACCGTAATCAATGGAGGGAAGGAAAGTCACAGATACAAGGCGTTTCCTAACATTCAGTGTTAGACATGATCTGTTTCTGAAAAAGAAACCCAGTTTAACTTTCAGTTTCTTCACTAGGTTTTCCACGTGGAGTTTAAAAGAGAGATGTGAATCGATCAGGATACCCAGATATTTATAGGAATCAACAAACTCAATCAGAGTCAGAGTCAGAGTCAGAGAGAATTTATTGTCATTTGCACCGCATGTAGTACATGTGTTGAAAACGAGATTATGTACACAGGGTCCCAGTTACATCCAACAACAAATGCAAGAGAAAAACAATAATAACATCTAGGATTAACTAAGAGAGACATCACATCAGCTAGTAATACACTAAGCCCTAATGTAGTAGAAAAACATCATTATAAACAGCAGCACGAACATGAGCAGATGGTCACAGATGAACGCAGCAACAAGAAACAGATCAGTATCAGTATGATGTGACATTTTGCAGTGTTTATTCTTATTATTTATTTATTCATGAGTCTGACAGCCTCAGGGTAGAAGCTGTTCCTCAGTCTAGTGGTTCTACATTTGATGCTCCTCAACCTCCGTCCCGAGGGGAGTGGTGCAAAGAGTGAGTGTGCTGGGTGAGTGAGGTCTTTCATGATGCAGGTGGCTCTTTTTCTGCATCTGGAGGTGTAAATGTCTGTGATGGTGGGGAGACTGACTCCCACAGACTTCTGTGCAGCCTTCACCACTCTCTGTAGAGCTTTTCTCTCTGCAACTGGTGTCCCAACAATAGGGACACCATTTGAAGATAAAATCAGAGGAGGATCTGCTGGAACCGCCTTCCTATTTGAAAAAAACATCCCTTTTGTTTTATCAGCATTTAGGACAAGTTTGAGACGGAACAAATCTGACTGGATGATGTCAAAAGCGGATTGCAGTAACTGGAAAGCCTTAGCTACTGTTTTAGCTCGGCAGTAAACAACTGTATCATCAGCATAGAAATGTAAGGATGCATCAGGGATGCAGTGACCTACATTAGCTATGTAGATTGTAAAGAGAGTTGGTCCTAAAACTGAGCCTTGTGGTACACCATTTTTAACTGTTAAATAGCTGGAAGAAGTACCGTTATGTTGAACACATTGCCTCCGATTGGAAAGATAGTTAGAAAACCAACCGATGGTGTGATCAGAGAAACCGATTTCTGAGAGCTTATGACACAGGATGTTATGATCCACAGTGTCAAAAGCTTTAGACAGGTCTAAGAAAAGTGCAGCACAATAGTCCTTAGCATCCAATGCTTCAACAACATCATTCAGAACCTTCAGAGAAGCAGTTGTTGTGCTGTGTTTTTTCCTGAAACCAGATTGATGGAGAGGTAAGATGTTAAATGAGTCCAGATAATTTTTGATCTGAGAGTTTATCAGTTTTTCTTGAACCTTGGCTAAGATGCAGAGTTTAGAGATCGGTCGATAATTGTTCAGTGAGGTGGGGTCACCTCCCTTCAGCAAAGGAAGAACAAAGGCTGTTTTCCAAGCATCCGGAATGGTGTTTTGGCTTATGGACAGATTAAAGATGTGGGTCACAGGGACTGTGATGATATGAGCAGCCAGCCTTAAGAAATAAGGTGGAAGTTCATCTGGACCTGCAGATTTTTTAGGATCAAGATCATTTAACAGTTTATTTACCTCACTGACTGAGAACGGAGAAAAAGAGAAGGTGTGATTAACAGATGGTTGACTTGTAGGAGGGATTTGATTTGTAGAAGTTTGATTATTAGATAAAGTGGCTGATTTTCCGTTTGTAACTGTGTCAAATAATGAACTAGAAGCAACAAAATGTTTATTGAAACAGTTCAGGATCTCGTGCTTATTTGACACAGGAACAGAGTCAACAAGAAATTGTGATGGGAGGTCAGATGATTGGGGGGTGCCTGAGAGAGATTTAATGGTTTTCCAGAATTTTTTAGGATCGTTTAGATTTTTGGAGGTCTGAGATAAGAAGTAGTTACGTTTTGCGGCTTTGATGGCAGTTGTGCATTTATTCCTTAGCTGCCGAAATTTCAACCAATCAGTGTCTGAGTGTGATTTTCTTGCTGCGGCCCAAAGATGATCTCTCCAGTGCAGGAGATCAGCTAGTTCAGGAGTAAACCAGGGGCTGTCACGGCCCTTTATCCTGAACTGCCGGAAAGGAGCGTGTTTGTTTACAAAGTAAATGAAACTATCATGAAAATAGTTCCAAGCGGTGTTCACGTCATTGATTTGTAGGATACGTTGCCAATCAAAGTGGGATAGATCCCAAAGGAATGACTGTTCACAGAAACGTTTCAAATCCCTTTTTTGGATTATTCTGGGCTTAGCAGGTGGAAGTTTAGTAGATCTAAGAGCTGCTATTATGGAATGATCACTCAAAATGTTAGCAAATACACCTACACCAGGAAATTTGTGAGGTGCATTTGTGTTTTCTTGTTATAATTCTCACAATCTTTTTTTTGCAAAATAAAAATAGGCATTGTGTTGCTATTGCATGCTTTTCCCCATACACTTACACAATAAATCAAATGTGGCACAATCAATGAATTATATAACAGATACAAAGATTTATCATTTAGTAGATATCAAACTCTGTAAAATACTGCAATTGATTTAGATATTTTTGTTTTAACTAAATTTATATGTTGTTTCCATGATAAATTATCATCAATAATAACACCCAAGAATTTTACCTCATTGACTCTGCGTATTTCTGAGTCATCGATAAAAAATGGAATGTCAATTGATTTATTTTTATTGCTAAATATCATGTAGTATGTTTTATCCAAATTTAAAGATAATTTGTTGAGTCTAAACCAGTTTTAAAAAAGGCTTAAAGACTTTTCTTTTTAAGCGAGCCTATTTACTTGATTTTATCACTTGTTTTTATTTGATCTTTGATTTTGTAGCACTTTGAGATTTTTGTTAATGAGAAGTGCGTTATAAATTGAATTCATTATTATTATTATTACGGTATGCATGTCTACACATCGCTGAACAGTCTCACGCCAAATTTACACTACATGCGTTCCGGCTCCGCTCCGCAGGTCGCAGCTGAGCGTTTCAAGTCCAGTTTCCACTACCTCCGCTCCGCTCCGGTCCGCCTGGATGCGCCGCTTCGAGACGCATGCGCGGGAATTGCGAGATCGCGCGATAAATCAAGTGATAAATAAGTAAGTCAGAACAAAACAATTCATTCGGTGGAAGAAGGAGAACAACAGTAGAGACTGCCTCGCTGTTTGATTGTTTTGATCTTCTCTCGTAAATGAGCGACAGGAAGTGATTTATTACATTTCAGAATAAAATACTTTTTTTTTATTTCTTGTATTGCGTTTGTAGGCGTAGTCATAAATGATAGTTTGACAGCATTTTTGTACAAATAAATCCGTATAGAGCTAGGATTAGTCCGCCCGTGGTGATTTTATTTTGTAAATACGGATGTTGTGCTCGTTCCTTTTCCTGTTGGTGCGACGTAATCTTTAAAAGTTGACTCCGGCACAGCTCCGGCGTCCGGCAGAAATAGGATCGGTTTCTAATTTTGACGGACTGCCGTCCGCTCGCCGCCGCCGTGCGGAGCCAGTGTAAACGCTCTCATTGATTATAATGGGTGCGTATTTGCTGCGGAGGTCGGACCGGAGCGGGGGCGGAGCCGGAACGCATGTGGTGTAAATTGGGGGTCACCCCCGCCTATCTTTCTGATTTGATACACCCATATGTCCCACCACGTGCTTTGAGGTCAGAGGACTGGGTACTTTTAACAGTTCCAGGAACTCGTCTTAAAAGCAGAGGTGACAGGATCTTCTCTGTAGACCAAGTCTTTGGAATGAGTTACCTCTGCTCGTCAGACAGGCCCCTCCTTCTCAGTTTTCAAATCTTGTTTAAAGACCCATTACTATTCTGTTGCTTTCAACACCAGATGATCTGTGTTTGGTTCGTTCTGCTGCCTTCATCATCGTTCTGCTGCCTTCATCATCGTTCTCTGGGAGCTCCTCGTGAGGAGCACCAGGAACGCAGCTCAGACGCCGCGGGCCGTTCCAACTCGGAACCCGTTCCATTAGATCAGAAGCTGACGGGTTTGTTCAGCGTGGAACACGAGCGTCTGGAAGCAGGAGGCCCGAGAGGACAAACAAACAAACAAACAAACAAACAAACAAACAAAACACTGACCTGTTCATCAAATTCACAAGGGCCCTCAAGATTTAAGCAGCTTTCTTCAGAACAAAAGGTTAAAAAATAAGTTTTGAAGCTGCAAAACCAACAGTTTATTTTCTAAACAAAAACAAAACAAATGGACCGCACGAGAAACAAAAATTTTAATAATCAACACCAAATATTCTGAAAGAGGAAGATTTAACAGTTTTCATGAGTTACTAACAGAAACCAGCTGTCCATCCATCCATCCATCCATCCATCTGTCCATCCATCCAACTAACCATCTGTCCATCCATCTGTCTGTCTGTCCATCCAACCATCCATCCAATCATCTGTCTGTCCATCCATCCAACCATCCATCCAATCATCTGTCATCCAACCATCCATCCAATCATCTGTCTGTCCATCCATCCAACCATCCATCCAATCATCTGTCCATCCATCCAACCATCCATCCAATCATCTGTCATCCATCCAACCATCCAGCTGTCCATCCATCCATCCATCCAACTAACCATCTGTCCATCTGTCCATCCATCCATCATCCATCCATCTGTCCATCCATCCAATCATCTGTCTGTCTGCCCATCCATCCAACCATCCATCCAATCATCTGTCTGTCCATCCATCCATCAATCCATCCATCCAATCATCTGCCTGTCCATCCATCCAACCATCCATCCAATCATCTGTCTGTCCATCCATCCAATCATCTGTCATCCATCCAACCATCCATCCAATCATCTGTCTGTCCATCCATCTGTCCTTTGTCCTTCAGACCATTTATTCATCCATCCATCCAATCATCTGTCTGTCCATCCATCCATCTATCCAACCATCCATCCAACCATCCATCCAATCATCTGTCCATCCATCCACCCATCAATCCATCCACCCATCCATCCATCCATCAGTTTTCTCATCAATGCAATAATCAGTATGTCAAATCAACCAATGGGGACACAGAGGTTCAGGGTCCTGATGTGAACCAGACCTCCCTCTCAGTGACGCTCCAGTTCATCCTGAAGGATCTCACGGCGCTCCAGACCAGAGAGGACATGTCCCCTCTCCAGAGTCCTAGGTTTCCTCCTTGTCTCTTAAAGTTAAAACCTCCAGAGGAAGTCGTCTGCAGGAATCCTGATCAGATGAATCTCCTCAGCGGACACCTTTCGATTCGGAGGAGCAGCGGCTCTACTCCAAGTTCCCCCGGATCACGTAGCTCCTCACCCTGTCTCTGAGACTGACACCCCTCACCCCCACCCTCCCCCGGAGCCTTGTCCTTCAGTCAGTTTGTCCTTCACCATGGGAGCATCAGGCCCTGGTCTTTCCCAGGAACAGGACTCCCAGGTACCTGAACCCTCCTGCTTCAGGCACAGACCTGGAGGTTCCACCTGTTCTGCTTGAGAACTAGAACGTCCGACCAAGAGGAGCTGACTCTCAGCTCCTGTGCACGCTCAACCTCCTGGTCTGAAGGAACCACATAAAGCAGAGAACCTGAGGAACCAGACTAACAAAGACCACCAGGAGAAAACCACGTCCTCCATTGTGTTGCACCGTTCAGAGGAAAAGCTCTCAGCCTCCGTGTCCTCGGAGCGTAACGTTCCTAATTAACGTAGTTTGAGACAAAACAAAGAACCGTTGCCTCGGCTCGTTTTCACCAAATGTAGGAAGCTTTGAAACAAATGTGGCAATCCTGTTCAGTAAATGTGATTTACAGGAGCTGAACCTGCCAGCTCAGATTGGACCACAAATCTCAGATTCATTCAAAATCTATTTTAATGAATGTTTACCCTCCGCTGGCAGTAATTTCCAGATAAACTTCTTTTCTGCTCCTCCTCCGAGTTTAGCTGTTTGTTTCTATATTTAAAGACTTTAGTCCTGAAGTCGGTTCGGTTCTGACGGCTGCAGCTGGTTCTGACGGCTGCAGCAGGTTCTGACGGCTGCAGCAGGTTCACGCTTTGTGGTGTTTTGATTCTGTGTTATGGTTTTCAGCACAAACACGCCCGCAGCATTCCAGCTTTTATCATCTGCAAAACAAGATGAAAAACGAAACTACTCGTTAGAATAACAGCAGCAGCTCCGCTCCTCATCACAACAACTGATACGCATCAACATCCTGATAATATTTTAGTTTAGAGAGACGGAAAGGACCTGGGGCCTCATGTATCAACCATGCGTGCGCACAAAAACATTGCGCACGTCACTTTCCACGCAAAGTGGCGTATGTATCAAATCTGATATGAACGGGAATATCTGCGCATCCACGTAGAAATCCACGGCTGCTCCCCTGTTGGCGTACGCACGTTTCTGTGGTTATTGTTCCTTTGGCGACACTTACAGGTGATCTGTGAAACCGTGTCCACGATGTGAAAACAATCATAAATCCCACCAAACACACATGATTAACGATTATTACATCCACATGGACGCAATTAGATGAGTGGATATAAAAGCATGCGCCAGATAGTGGCAACAATATTGACAACAATGAGATGTAATTTCTTTAAATAAGAAGTTAACCAAGCTGTATTAACACGCCTACGTTTAGGTCAGTGGGTAAAGCGCTTGCCTTTAGTTCCAAAGGTCGTGAGATCGACTCCCGCATGGTACAACGTTTTTCTTTTTCTTTTCGTTCCAGATTGAAATACACATGAAAACTATTTACAAAACAATAAATCGTCTGCTTCCTTTCATTTCATGTATTGTTCTATTTCTTGTTGTTTCATTCAATAGTTTTCCTGTGGTCTTTAAATCCGGAATGAAAAAAAAAAACATTGTACCAAGCGGGAGTCGATCTCACGACCTTTGGGACGAAGGGCGGGCGCGTTCGCCACTAAGCTATACAGGCATGTTAGATCAGCTTGGTCAACTTCTTATTTAAAAGTGGATGGTTTGTTTTGCACTGTGCGTGCCGAATGAAGCCTTTTTCCGTGCTTCTCTGCCTCACTCAGAAGTGATTTCTGTTCACAGTCCGTGAAGTTCCTCTTTTTTCCACGTTCCGACATGATTTGCAATGGAGCAGAGACGACATTCCTGTCGTGCATGGCATATTTGAATGACTTTGCATATTCATACGGAGGCGTGTCAAAGGCGGAGTCGGCCACTCTCTCATGTGCGCTCAGTTCCACGTTCATCGTGATGTACAAAAGGAATGTGCGTGGATTCAGGTGTACGCAGGGTTTGATAAATCTGGATTTTTTTGTGCGTAGACACTTTTCTGGATTTGTCCGTACGTCACTTTCCAGTAGGAAATCCACGCAGGTTTTTGATACATGAGGCCCCTGGACACTCGGGTGAAGAGAGGGGCAGAACTGTCAACTGACCACTACCTGGTGGTGAGTTGGCTCCGATGGTGGGGGAGGATGCCGGTCAGACCTGGCAGACCCAAACGTATTGTGAGGGTCTGCTGGGAACGTCTGGCAGAGTCTCCCGTAAGACGGAGCTTTAACTCCCACCTCCGGGAGAGCTTTGAACACGTTCCGAGGGAGGCGGGGGACATTGAGCCCGAGTGGGCCATGTTTCGCGCCTCTATTGTCGAGGCAGCTTATCGGAGTTGTGGCCGCAAGGTTGTTGGTGCCTGTCGTGGTGGCAACCCTCGAACCCGGTGGTGGACACCGGCGGTGAGGGATGCTGTCAAGCTGAAGAAGGAGTCCTATTGGGCCTTTTTGGCCTGTGGGACCCCGGAAGCAGCAGATAGGTACCGGCAGTCCAAGCGGCATGCGGCTCGGGTGGTTGCTGAGGCAAAAACTCGGGCGTGGGAGGAGTTCGGAGAGGCCATGGAGAATGACTTCCGTACGGCTTCGAGGCGATTCTGGTCCACCATCCGGCGTCTCAGGGGGGGAAAGCGGTACGCGACCAACACCATTTATGGTGGGGATGGCGTGCTGTTGACCTCAACTCGGGATGTTGTGAGTCGGTGGGCGGAATACTTCGAAGACCTCCTCAATCCTACTGGCACGTCTTCCACTGAGGAAGCGGAGCCTGGGGACTTTGGGTCGGGCTCTCCAATCTCTGGTGCTGAGGTCGCCGAGGTGGTTAAAAAGCTCCGCGGTGGCAAGGCTCCGGGGGTGGATGAGATTCGTCCTGAGTTCCTTAGGGCTCTGGATGTTGTGGGGTTGTGTTGGCTTACGCGACTCTGCAATATCGCGTGGACATCGGGGGCAGTTCCCTTGGATTGGCAGACTGGGGTGGTGGTTCCCCTATTCAAAAAGGGGGACCGTAGGGTGTGTTCCAACTATAGAGGGATCACACTCTTAAGCCTCCCTGGTAAGGTCTATTCAGGGGTTCTGGAGAGGAGGGTCCGTCGGATAGTCGAACCTCGGATTCAGGAGGAGCAGTGTGGTTTTCGTCCTGGTCGTGGAACACTAGACCAGCTCTACACCCTCAGCAGGGTCCTGGAGGGTGCGTGGGAGTTTGCCCAACCAGTTTACATGTGCTTTGTAGACTTGGAAAAGGCATTCGACCGCGTCCCTCGGGGGGTTCTGTGGGGGTACTCCGGGAGTATGGGGTACCAGGCCCATTGATATGGGCTGTTAGGTCCCTGTACGACCGGTGTCAGAGCTTGGTCCGCATTGCCGGCAGTAAGTCAGGCTCGTTTCCGGTGAGAGTTGGACTCCGCCAAGGTTGCCCTTTGTCACCGATTCTGTTCATAACTTTTATGGACAGAATTTCTAGGCGCAGCCAAGGTGTTGAGAGGATCCGTTTTGGTGACCTTAGAATCGCTTCTCTGTTTTTTGCAGATGATGTGGTCCTATTGGCTTCATCAGCTCGTGATCTACAGCTTTCACTGGAGCGGTTTGCAGCTGAATGTCGATGCGGCCGGGATGAGGATCAGTTCCTCCAAATCCGAGGCCATGGTCTTGAGCCGGAAAAGGGTAGCGTGCCCTCTCCGGGTCGGGGAGGAGGTCCTGCCCCAAGTGGAGGAGTTTAAGTATCTCGGGATCTTGTTCACGAATGAGGGAAAACTGGAGCGTGAGATCGATAGGCGGATAGGTGCAGCGTCCGCAGTGAAGCGGGCGCTGTACCGGTCTGTCGTGGTGAAGAGAGAGCTGAGTCAAAAGGCAAAGCTCTCAATTTACCGATCGATCTACGTTCCCACCCTCATCTATGGTCATGAGCTTTGGGTTATGACCGAAAGAACAAGATCTCGGATACAAGCGGCTGAAATGAGTTTTCTCCGCAGGGTGGCTGGACTCTCCCTTAGAGATAGGGTGAGAAGCTCAGTCATCCGGGAGGGACTCGGAGTAGAGCCGCTGCTTCTCCACATCGAGAGGAGCCAGTTGAGGTGGCTCGGGCATCTGGTTAGGATGCCTCCTGGACGCCTCCCTGGTGAGGTGTTCCGGGCATGTCCCACCGGGAGGAGACCCAGAGGAAGACCCAGGATACGCTGGAGGGACTATGTTTCTCGGCTGGCCTGGGAACGCCTTGGGATTCCCCCAGAGGAGCTGCTCCAAGTGGCTGGGGAGAGGGAAGTCTGGGCCTCCCTACTTAGGCTGCTACCCCCGCGACCCGACCCCGGATAAGCGAAAGAAAATGGATGGATGGATGGAGACGGAAAGGATGGGAACTGGAAAGTGGTGGCCCGGGGGCTTGAAGCGGCCCCAGGACAATCTCCATCTGGTCCTTTATGTCTTCAAAATACAATCAAAGCAACTTCACAAAGCTCTGATTCATTTAACAATATATTTTGTTGAAGTTATAAAAAAAATTAGTCTAAATTAAAGCAAATTAAAGTCCGGAATATTTAAATAACTTTTAATATTTTAACTAGAAATAAATAAAATAAAAATAAAGAAATAGAATATGTTTAAATAAAACTGAATTTTCTCATGTGTGATTATACGGCAGAGACATAAAAAAAGTTTATATTTAACGTGTTACTGTGCAGGGGCGGAGTCTAGACCTGTCTTGGGGGCGGGGACAGCACTACGATCCATATTCGGCCATGCGCACATAATTTTTACAGTCTAAATGTAAAGTGAAGCATATGAACAACAAAAACTAATAAAGGAAGAAGAAAAAACAATCAATAGTTTAATTTACTGTAGCTCCGCC
>JBBPBX010000391.1:75692-96703 GCA_038048925.1 Garcialebias charrua
CACGGCCCTACCCTACCCGAGCCCTTAGTTTAATTACCCAAGCCCGAGGGAGCCCGCTCATTTCCTAGAAATCACCGCCCGACCCGACCCTACCCGATTAAAAAAAAACAAAAAAAACACTACGTTTATTTATTAAGCTTTATTAAGCGCTAAAAAAAATAATGGTCGAAAACAGCCTATATTGCACAACCTGGCTTGAATTATAACAGTAACAGTGATAAAGAACAATAAAAAGTATCACAAATATATTAATAAGAACTGCACAAACATGAACAAAATAAAACGCGCATATATCAAGATGGCTTTGTTTGCGCCGGCCGGAGCGGCCGTCAGCTGCGCAGCCTCTTCAGCTGTGAACCTGCCAAATAAATCTGGATTTAGTTGCTTAAATACAAAATTATAAATATATTTAAAAATCGGTCAAGAAGTTTTTCTACTTACATGGCTTACATGTTGTCATGTAAGAACAATATCGCGTCCACTGTAGCAGGTTTGAGAGATGTCCTCCTCTGATCGATTGTGAGTCCAGCCGCGCTGAAAACTCTCTCGCTGCTGCTGCTGCTCGCTGGGATGCAGAGCACAGATCTCGCCAACTTGGCCAGTTTTGGGTACACACTCGAGTTTAATTTCCAGAATCCAAGCAAGTCTCTTTCATCGGCCACAGCATGCTTTAGAGTGGTGTACAGCGTGACCTCATCTTCTTCACTGTCTGATTCATCCACTGCGTTCTCCCACTCAGCAAAAGAACTTGATGTTGTTCTTCTTTGTTTTGATGGAGGAGGTGTGAGCGCGCTGCTCGCGGTGACTTTTGATGTTGAAGCTTCAGGAAGTTCAGGTGCGGCAACTTGTTCCGCCGCAGATGAGTGGCTGCGCTGCGGTTTTCACCATCTAAATTCACTCTATTAATTATTTCCTTTTCAGTAAACTTACTGCCTTATTCTTTACAAGCAGATTAAAACAATTTTATATTGTGTGCATTTTTATTTAGTTTTGTTTGTGCTGTATGATTAAAAAAAACCACATCAAAGCCCGAGCCCGACCCGGCCCGCCAATCAAACGCAAAAATATGGCCCTACCCTACCCGAAGTCGGGTAGGGCTCGGGTAGGGTAGGGCTCGGGCGAAGAAACGACACCTCTACAATAAACTGCCCGGCGCCGGACTGTTTTGTATGTGACACAAATGTATTAAAATCCCCTTCTTCATCCCTGATCTGGACTTTTTTTTTGTTGTTTTTTGCCAAAACTCAAGTGATCGCTTCCTCCTCCGTTGACTCTATGAATGAAATAATGAGGAAATGAATGAATTTGTCACGAGCGAACTAAACTCATGTCCAACGTGGCTGCGTGAGGTTCTAAATATTTCCTGGTGTTCTGGTGTGCTGGACCAGCGCTCCCTGTTTTTATTTTATTTATTAGAACTTTTTATTAACATATAAACACAGAATACCGCTGCGGCAGAAGCTGTGTGAAGTGCCTTTTTTTCCCCCACCCGACATGTCAATCAATTCAGTAGGCGTGTCAGCAAATGACCAATCAGCGACCTCAATTTGTCCCGTAGGTAAACACTCTGCCCTGCTGTTGCTCAAATGACGTCAAGAATTTGGAGCGAAAACGCGAGAATTAACGCGAGAACGAACGCAGAGCTGTGCTTGTGAACGCGCGCGTAGAGCGGCGTACAGGCCGTACGCAGAGCTATATCTGGGCCTTTAGTCTGAAGACGTTTGGTGTTAACTCCAGCAGGATCATCCTCCAGTCTCTGTTTTCTAAAGTCAGTTGGCCGTGGCAGCCATCTTGGATTGGTATACTGTATGTAGATCCAAGTTTGAACCAATCCTAGCTGTACATAAACCAATGCATGTTCCTGTTTTTGATTTTCTACATCTGCCTTATAATCTGTCCGTTTTGCTACTTTGCTACTTTGTTTTAAGTTGTTAAAAAATCTGTATTCTCTCTTATGATTGTCTATTGTTGATTGTTCAAGGAAACTCTAATGTTGTTGTTGTCATCATTCTTTAGTTTGTAGACAGGTCTCTCTTGTAAATGAGTCCTCGAGGCTCAATGGGATTAACCTGACTAAATAAAGGTTGAATGAATACATCCAGTGATTACTCCTTGAAAGTTAAATTAAAATTTGATGTTTCATCTGCGAGTGTTGATACATATACAGTATACAGGTAGGCCTCGACTTACGATGCCCCCGACTTACGACGTTTCGGACTTACGAACGCATCTCGTTAAAAAATTAAAAAATAAAAGTACAGTACTGTACAGTTACCAAGCACTTAGCCTATCCTAACATAGTTTAGTGTTGGTGTAAATTTTCATACTTTTATACTACTATGCAAAAACTCAGGACAGTGTTACACTTTTACAATTTTATGCTTATGTTTATTAAATGTTTCAGTGTTTTAGTGTTTAAATGGTTACTGTTGCACAGAGGGACAGAGAGAAACGCAATTTCAATCCTGTGTATGTCCTGTACATATTGTAGTTCTGACAATAAAGTTGACTTTGACTTGACTTAAGGAGTGAGTTGAATTGTCTTCCTCCTCCCTAGCAGGCTCCTTTCACATAAAGGGAGCTAGCTCCCTTCATGTGAAAGGGAGACAATTCAACTCACTCCTTCATCTTTAAAAACTGTGTTAGGATAGGCTAACGCCAAAAATACACTACACGCGTTCCAGCTCCGCCCCGCTCCGGTCCGACCTCCGCAGCAAATACGCACCCATTATAATCAATGAGAGAATTTACACTGGCTCCACGGCGGCGGCGAGCAGCGGAGAGCGGACGGCAGTCCGTCAAAATTAGAAATTTTTCTATTTCTGCCGGATGACGGAGCTGTGCCGGAGTCAACTTTTGAAGATTACGTCGCACCAACAGGAAAAGGAACGAGCACAACTTCCGTATTTACAAAATAAAATCACCACGGGCGGACTAATCCTAGCTCTATACGGATTTATTTGTACAAAAATGCTGTCAAACTATCATTTATGACTACGCCTACAAACGCAATACAAGAAATAAATAAATAAATAAAGTATTTTATTCTGAAATGTAATACATCACTTCCTGTTGCTCAAACCATGTCCTGTCGCTCATTTACGAGAGAATATCAAGGCAGCAGTATCTACAGTTGTTCTCCTTCTTCCACCAAATGAATTGTTTTGTTCTGACTTACTTATTTATCACTTGATTTATCGCGCGATCTCGCAATTCCCGCGCATGCGTCTCGGAGCGGCGCATCCATGCGGACCTGAGCGGAGCGGAGGTAGTGGAAATTGGAGTTTGAGACGCTCAGCTGCGACCTGCGGAGCGGATCGCATGTAGTGTATTTTTGGCGTAAGTGTACATCTATTTATTTATCCATCCATCCATCCATTTTCTTCCGCTTATCCGGGGTCGGGTCGCGGGGGTAGCAGCCTAAGTAGGGAGGCCCAGACTTCCCTCTCCCCAGCCACTTGGAGCAGCTCCTCTGGGGGAATCCCAAGGCGTTCCCAGGCCAGCCGAGAAACATAGTCCCTCCAGCGTATCCTGGGTCTTCCTCTGGGTCTCCTCCCGGTGGGACATGCCCGGAACACCTCACCAGGGAGGCGTCCAGGAGGCATCCTAACCAGATGCCCGAGCCACCTCAACTGGCTCCTCTCGATGTGGAGAAGCAGCGGCTCTACTCCGAGTCCCTCCCGGATGACTGAGCTTCTCACCCTATCTCTAAGGGAGAGTCCAGCCACCCTGCGGAGAAAACTCATTTCAGCCGCTTGTATCCGAGATCTTGTTCTTTCGGTCATAACCCAAAGCTCATGACCATAGATGAGGGTGGGAACGTAGATCGATCGGTAAATTGAGAGCTTTGCCTTTTGACTCAGCTCTCTCTTCACCACGACAGACCGGTACAGCGCCCGCTTCACTGCGGACGCTGCACCTATCCGCCTATCGATCTCACGCTCCAGTTTTCCCTCATTCGTGAACAAGATCCCGAGATACTTAAACTCCTCCACTTGGGTAAGGACCTCCTCCCCGACCCGGAGAGGGCACGCTACCCTTTTCCGGCTCAAGACCATGGCCTCGGATTTGGAGGAACTGATCCTCATCCCGGCCGCATCACATTCAGCTGCAAACCGCTCCAGCGAAAGCTGTAGATCACGAGCTGATGAAGCCAATAGGACCACATCATCTGCAAAAAACAGAGAAGCGATTCTAAGGCCACCAAAACGGATCCTCTCAACACCTTGGCTGCGCCTAGAAATTCTGTCCATAAAAGTTATAAACAGAATCGGTGACAAAGGGCAACCTTGGCGGAGTCCAACTCTCACCGGAAACGAGCCTGACTTACTGCCGGCAATGCGGACCAAGCTCTGACACCGGTCGTACAGGGACCTAACAGCCCATATCAATGGGCCTGGTACCCCATACTCCCGGAGTACCCGCCACAGAACCCCCCGAGGGACGCGGTCGAATGCCTTTTCCAAGTCTACAAAGCACATGTAAACTGGTTGGGCAAACTCCCACGCACCCTCCAGGACCCTGTTGAGGGTGTAGAGCTGGTCTAGTGTTCCACGACCAGGACGAAAACCACACTGCTCCTCCTGAATCCGAGGTTCGACTATCCGACGGACCCTCCTCTCCAGAACCCCTGAATAGACCTTACCAGGGAGGCTTAAGAGTGTGATCCCTCTATAGTTGGAACACACCCTACGGTCCCCCTTTTTGAATAGGGGAACCACCACCCCAGTCTGCCAATCCAAGGGAACTGCCCCCGATGTCCACGCGATATTGCAGAGTCGCGTAAGCCAACACAACCCCACAACATCCAGAGCCCTAAGGAACTCAGGACGAATCTCATCCACCCCCGGAGCCTTGCCACCGCGGAGCTTTTTAACCACCTCGGCGACCTCAGCACCAGAGATTGGAGAGCCCGACCCAAAGTCCCCAGGCTCCGCTTCCTCAGTGGAAGACGTGCCAGTAGGATTGAGGAGGTCTTCGAAGTACTCCGCCCACCGACTCACAACATCCCGAGTTGAGGTCAACAGCACGCCATCCCCACCATAAATGGTGTTGGTCGCGTACCGCTTTCCCCCCCTGAGACGCCGGATGGTGGACCAGAATCGCCTCGAAGCCGTACGGAAGTCATTCTCCATGGCCTCTCCGAACTCCTCCCACGCCCGAGTTTTTGCCTCAGCAACCACCCGAGCCGCATGCCGCTTGGACTGCCGGTACCTATCTGCTGCTTCCGGGGTCCCACAGGCCAAAAAGGCCCAATAGGACTCCTTCTTCAGCTTGACAGCATCCCTCACCGCCGGTGTCCACCACCGGGTTCGAGGGTTGCCACCACGACAGGCACCAACAACCTTGCGGCCACAACTCCGATAAGCTGCCTCGACAATAGAGGCGCGAAACATGGCCCACTCGGGCTCAATGTCCCCCGCCTCCCTCGGAACGTGTTCAAAGCTCTCCCGGAGGTGGGAGTTAAAGCTCCGTCTTACGGGAGACTCTGCCAGACGTTCCCAGCAGACCCTCACAATACGTTTGGGTCTGCCAGGTCTGACCGGCATCCTCCCCCACCATCGGAGCCAACTCACCACCAGGTAGTGGTCAGTTGACAGCTCCGCCCCTCTCTTCACCCGAGTGTCCAGGACATGCGGCCGCAGATCAGATGAGACGACAACAAAGTCGATCATTGAACTACGACCTAGGGTGTCCTGGTGCCAAGAGCACATATGGACACCCTTATGCCTGAACATGGTGTTCGTTATGGACAATCCATGACGAGCACAGAAGTCCAACAACAGAACACCACTCGGGTTCAGATCAGGGGGGCCGTTCCTCCCAACCACACCCCTCCAGGTCTCACTGTCATTGCCCACGTGAGCGTTGAAGTCCCCCAGCAGAACAAGGGAGTCCCCAGGAGGCGCACCCTCCAATACCCCCTCCAAGGACTCCAAAAAGGGTGGGTAATCTGCGCTGCCGTTCGGCGCATAGGCACAAACAACAGTCAGAGCCCGTCCCCCCACCCGTAAGCGAAGGGAGGCTACCCTCTCGTTCACCGGGGTAAACCCCAACGTACAGGCACCAAGATGGGGGGCAACAAGTATGCCCACTCCTGCTCGGCGCCTCTCACCAGGGGCAACTCCAGAGTGGAAGAGTGTCCAACCCCTCTCAAGGAAACTGGTTCCAGAGCCAGAGCCATGCGTTGAGGTGAGTCCGACTATTTCTAGCCGGAACCTCTCAACCTCACACACTAGCTCAGGCTCCTTCCCCACCAGAGAGGTGACATTCCATGTCCCAATGGCCAGCTTCTGTAGCCGAGGATCAGACCGCCAGGGTCCCCGCCCTCGGCCACCACCCATTCTGATGCTATTTATTTATAAATAAATAAATAAATAAATTATTTTTTTTTTGTATGTGATCCTACTTACGAATTTTCGACTTACGAACGGCCCGTAGGTACAGAACTCGTTCGTGAGTCGGGGACTACCTGTATATGAAAAGCTGGAGTGTGCAGGACTCATCCAGCTGTAAATTGTTATTTAATCTGAGCGTCCACAACAGGAACTTCCTGGGTTCTTCTCTGTAGCCCATGGATGCTCGGAGGAGTTTCCCTCTTCCAGTAAGATGAAGAAAAGGATTGGCCGCTGCCATGCGGGGAGGAATCCTGGTTGTAAACAAACAGGGAGGTGGGAGCGAACATTGATTGTTCTCTGAGTCAAAACAGCCGCCGTGGACTGGCACCGTGAAAACAAACAACTCTTCTGCGCCACGGACCTTTGGACATTCTGACTTCTGAGGCGGTGGAAAGAATGCCAGCTTCAATTTCAGCCCGTGTTTCGGCCGCTCGCAATAACAGGAACCGCTCCGAGGCCCCTGCAGCACTGCAGATAAGAGCCACGCTGAACATGGCCCCGAGGCCATGTGGGGATAATGTCAGACATGTTCTGCTGTTCAGGACGCCCAGTGCCTGCAGCGTGGGGTGACGGAGTCGCCACGGAGACACGTGGCCCCGAGCCGCCTCTTTGTTAACAGACAATGTCACGGCTGACGGTGACATCACAAGCAGACATATTTGTGTCGCTAATTGACAGTAATTTTCTTCTATTTATGTCTCTCTGACGCTCTGTGATGTCAAGGAAAATAGCTGACAAACGCTGGAACGCGTCTCTCCACCTCCGCAGACAGGAACTGAATTATCAGACGACTCCCTTTCATTTTATTTTCTCATTGTTGTGGGGAAGAATAGAATTTCACACATTAAACTGAGGGAAAAATGCAATCCAGCCACTAGGGAGCACAAACCAGTGTAACTCTCGTGCCAGTCCCAAGCCCGGGTAAATGGTGAGGGTTGTGTCAGGAAGGACATCTGACGTAAAACACTTTTGCCAAAACTATGATGCAAGTTCATTAAAGTGAAACCATACCGGATCGGTCGAGGCCCGGGTTAACAACGTCCGCCACCGGTGCTGTTGACAAACAGGGTGCCGGCAGAAGTTTTGCTATTGTCAGTTGAAGACCCCGAGGAGGGAAACGTGTCAGGAGACAGAGGGAGAGGAGGAAAGTGAAGAATGTAGGACTGAGGGTTGCAACTCTAAATGTGGGGACAATGACAGACAAAGGTAGAGAGCTGGCTGACATGATGCAGAGAAGGAAGGTAGATGTTTTATGTGTCCAAGAGACCAAGTGGAAGGGCAGCAAGGCTCGCAGTATTGGAGCAGGGTTCAAACTGTTTTACCATGGTGTGGATAGAAAGAGAAATGGAGTAGGGGTGGTCCTGAAGGAGGAGTTGGCAAAGAATGTAGTAGAGGTGAAGAGAGTGTCAGATAGGGTGATGTGTCTGAAGGTAGAAGTAGAAGGTCTGATGCTAAACATAGTCAGTGGTTATGCTCCACAGGTTGGATGTGATGGGGAGGAGAAAGATACATTTTGGAAAGATTTGGATGAAGTGATAGAGAGTATTCCCAGGGAGGAAAGAGTGGTGATTGGAGCAGACCTGAATGGACATGTTGGTGAAGGAAACAGAGGGGATGAGGAAGTGATGGGTAGGTTTGGTGTCAAGGAAAGAAACCAGGAAGGACAGATGGTGGTGGATTTTGCCAAGAGAATGGAAATGGCTATAGTCAATACCTATTTCCAAAAGAGGGAGGAACATAGAGTGACCTATAAGAGTGGAGGAAGGAGTACACAGGTCGACTACATTCTGTGTAGAAGAGGAAACCTGAGGGAGATTGGAGACTGTAAGGTTGTAGCAGGGGAGAGCGTGGCCAGACAGCATCGGATGGTTGTGTGTAGAATGACTGTTGTTGTGAAGAAGAGAAAAAGAGTAAAACCAGAGAAGAAGACCAAATGGTGGAAGATGAAGAAGGAAGAATGTTGTGAGAAATTCAGAGACGAGCTGTTAAAGGCTCTGGGTGGTAAGAAAGAGCTTCCAAGTGACTGGGCTACTACAGCAACAGTAATTAGAGAGACAGGTAGGAAGGTACTTGGTGTGTCATCTGGACAGAGAATGGATGATAAGGAAACCTGGTGGTGGAATAGTGAAGTGCAGGACGCCATTCAAAGAAAGAGATTAGCCAAGAAGAAATATGACAGTGAGAGGACTGAAGAGAGGAGACAGGAATATAAGATGTAGAGCAAAGAGGGAAGTAGCTAAGGCAAAGCAGAAGGCGTACGATGAGTTGTATGGGAGACTGGACACTAAAGAGGATGAGAAGGACTTATACCGATTGGCAAGACAGAGGGATCAGGCTGGAAAGGATGTGCAGCAGGTTAGGCTTATGGTAATGGTAATGTTCTAACAAGTGAGGAGAGAGTGACAGGAAGATGGAAGGAGTATTTTTGAGGAGCTAATGAATGAAGAGAATGAAAGAGCACTTTGAGATCTGTTGTGAATGTAAAGTGTGTTATAAGTAAACATTGTTATTATTTTATTAGAGTAGAGGTCATAGAAACTGTGGACCAGGGAGTGGGAAAGATTAGTGAGGTTGAAGTCCAGAAAGCTCTGAAAAGAATGAAGAAGGGGAAGGCAGTAGGACCTGATGACATACCAGTGGAGGTTTGGAAATGTCTTGGAGAGATGGCAGTGAGGTTTTTGACTGTAAGAGCCAAAGTGACTGTTATGTGTTGTTTTACTGTTGTGGTGGCACAGGTGTTCAGATTTGTCCTTTCCATCAGGTAATTGCATGAGGGAAGTGGTCACACGTTATTTAGTTGATCTGTGTCATGGCACTGGTTGCAGGGGTTGGTAGGTGTTTTGTAAACTTTTCTGTTGACCGTCACTTTAGGAACGTCACCCTTTAGGACTGTCACTTTTTTGATCAATATCTTTTTCAGTCATACTTACCACCATGTATATTGAAACAGGCATGTTTGCTGGCTGGCAAAAGTCATTGTGTTAGTTTTAATAAATACTCAAAACACAAGTCGGACTCAACATGGATCATAGGAGACGCGTCACAGAGCAAACTTTACTCAGCCGGCAGCAACTTTATTTTGTGGATTGAAGTCACTACAGACTCAGATATTCAATGGCATATATGAGGGTGAGAAAATGCCTGAAGAATGGAGAAGAAGTGTGCTGGTTCCCATTTTTAAGAACAAGGGTGATGTACAGAGTTGTAGCAACTACAGGGGAATTAAGTTGATGAGTCACACAATGAAGATCTGGGAGAGAGTTGTGGAAGGAAGACTTAGACAAGAGGTGACTATCTGTGAGCAGCAGTATGGTTTCATGCCAAGAAAGAGCACCACAGATGCATCTTTGCTTTGAGGATGTTGATAGAGAAGTACAGAGAGGGTCAGAAAGAACTCCATTGTGTGTTTGTGGATTTAGAAAAAGCATATGACAGGGTGCCAAGAGAGGAGGTGTGGTATTGCATGAGGAAATCTGGAGTGGCAGAAAAGTATGTTAGACTGGTACAGGACATGTATGAGGACAGCAGGACATGTATGAAGACAGCAGGACATGTATGAAGACAGCAGGACAGTGGTGAGATGTGCTGTAGGAGTGACAGATAGCTTCAAGGTGGAGGTGGGATTGCATCAAGGATCGGCTCTGAGCCCCTTCTTGTTTGCTCTGGTGATGGACCGACTAACAGATGAGGTCAGGCAGGAATCCCCATGGACTATGATGTTTGCAGATGACATTGTGATCTGTGGTGAGAACAGGGAACAGGTGGAAGAGAACTTGGAGAGGTGGAGGTATTCACTTGAAAGAAGAGGAATGAAAGTCAGCCGTAGTAAGACAGAGTACATGTGTGTGAATGAGAGGGAGGCCAGTGGAACAGTGAGGCTACAAGGAGCAGAGGTCACAAAGGTGCAGGACTTCAAGTACTTGGGGTCCACTGTCCAGGAAAATGGGGAATGTGGTAAAGAGGTGAAGAAGAGAGTCCAGGCAGGATGGAGTGGATGGAGAAAAGTTTCAGGAGTGATTTGTGACAAAAAGGTGTCAGCAAAGGTCAAAGGAAAAGTTTACAAGACAGTGGTGAGACCAGCTATGTTGTATGGTCTGGAGACAGTGGCATTGACAAAAAGACAGGAGACAGAACTGGAAGTAGCGGAAATGAAGATGTTGAGGTTCTCCTTAGGAGAGACAAGGGACAGGGACAGTGGTTTGGACATGTCCAGAGGAGGGTCCCTCCTCTGGAAATGTCCAAACCATGTACGTTTCATCACTTCTGCTCCAAGGTCATAAGTCAAGGTCAAAGTTTATACAGTCCAGGCCATTTCTACAGACGCTGTTGGCTGTGTGCGCTTCTGTTGTTACATCAGTGCACGTTTGACGTGCGTCGTTAATCAGGTTTTACTTCAAAGATCTGAACGTTTTTTGCGGAGCCATGATTTATTATGAGATGCATGTTTGTTGGAGCCGTTGGCAGTGACACAGATGGTAGCGCACGTTTGAACTGAGGTTTGTGCAGCTCTGATCCCGCTCAACCTGATCTGACCCACCTGGGCTGCTCCTCCTGCAGCTCCTGGTGTTTGAGGGAGCAACAGGAAGTTTGGCCTCCTGTTTGAGGAGCAGGATGCGTTCAGGCGGCCTTTTGTTCATTCATTCATTCAACCTTTATTTAGTCAGGTAAATCTCATTGAGCCTCGTGGACTCATTTACAAAAGCGACCTGCTACAAACTAAAGAATGATGAACAGCAATGTTAGAATTACCTTAAACAATAAACAACAGAAAAACTAGCAAAACATTATAAGGTAGATGTATAAAATCAAAGACAGGAACAAATCTGCATTGGTTCTTGCCAGGATTCCAAAAGATTCTTAAAACCATTTAGAGAAGTCAAGGCCGAGAGCTTCAGATCTTTTTGTAAGATATTCCATGAAGCAGGAGCAGAGTAGGAGAAGGCCCTTTTTCCAAGTTCAGTCCTCACTGACGGAACACTGCAGGTAATCATGTCCTGAGAGCGCACGCTGTAGCTGCACTCACGCAAAGACATGTAGGAGGAGATGTATGAGGGCAGCAGACCAAGAAGTGATTTAAAGATGAAAATGTACCAGTGGAAGAGTCTGCGTGAGGTTAATGATGTCCAGTTAACCAGTGAATACAGGGTGCAGTGGTGGGTACGATAATCACAACCAGTTATGAATCTTAGTGCACCATGATAGACAACATCCAACATCCGCAGGGTGCTTGTAGGAGCATTCATGTAGAGAATGTCACCGTAATCAATGGAGGGAAGGAAAGTCACAGATACAAGGTGTTTCCTAACATTCAGTGTTAGACATGATCTGTTTCTGAAAAAGAAACCCAGTTTAACTTTCAGTTTCTTCACTAGGTTTTCCACGTGGAGTTTAAAAGAGAGATGTGAATCGATCAGGATACCCAGATATTTATAGGAATCAACAAACTCAATAGGGACACCATTTGAGGATAAAATCAGAGGAAGATCTGCTGGGACCGACTTCCTACTTGAAAAAAACATCCCTTTTGTTTTATCAGCATTTAGGACAAGTTTGAGACGGAACAAATCTGACTGGATGATGTCAAAAGCGGATTGCAGAAACTGGAAAGCCTTAGCTACTGTTTTAGCTCGGCAGTAAACAACTGTATCATCAGCATAGAAATGTAAGGATGCATCAGGGATGCTCTGACCTACATTACCTATGTAGATTGTAAAGAGGGTTGGTCCTAAGACTGAGCCTTGTGGTACACCATTTTTAACTGTTAAATAACTGGAAGAAGTACCGTTATGTTGAACACATTGCCTCCGATTGGAAAGATAGTTAGAAAACCAACCGATGGTGTGATCAGAGAAACCGATTTCTGAGAGCTTATGACACAGGATGTTATGATCCACAGTGTCAAAAGCTTTAGACAGGTCTAAGAAAAGTGCAGCACAATAATCCTTAGCATCCAATGCTTCAACAACATCATTCAGAACCTTCAGAGAAGCAGTTGTTGTGCTGTGTTTTTTCCTGAAACCAGATTGATGGAGAGGTAAGATGTTAAATGAGTCCAGATAATTTTTGATCTGAGAGTTTATCAGTTTTTCTAGAACCTTGGCTAAGATGCAGAGTTTAGAGATCGGTCGATAATTGTTCAGTGAGGTGGGGTCACCTCCCTTCAGCAAAGGAAGAACAAAGGCTGTTTTCCAAGCATCCGGAATGGTGTTTTGGCTTATGGACAGATTAAAGATGTGGGTCACAGGGACTGTGATGATATGAGCAGCCAGCCTTAAGAAATAAGGTGGAAGTTCATCTGGACCTGCAGATTTTTTAGGATCAAGATCTTTTAACAGTTTATTTACCTCACTGACTGAGAATGGAGAAAAAGAGAAGGTGTGATTAACTGAGGATTTACTTGTAGGAGGGATTTGATTTGTAGAAGTTTGATTATTAGATGAAGTGGCCGTTTTTCCATTTGTAACTGTGTCAAATAATGAACTAGAAGCAACAAAATGTTTGTTGAAACAGTTCAGGATCTCGTGCTTATTTGACACAGGAACAGAGTCAACAAGAAGTTGTGATGGGAGGTCAGATGATTGGGGGGTGCCTGAGAGAGATTTAATGGTTTTCCAGAATTTTTTGGGGTCGTTTAGATTTTTGGAGGTCTGAGATAAGAAATAATTACGTTTTGCGGCTTTGATGGCAGTTGTGCATTTATTCCTCAGCTGCCGAAATTTCAACCAATCAGTGTCTGAGTGTGATTTTCTTGCTGCGGCCCAAAGATGATCTCTCCAGTGCAGGAGATCAGCTAGTTCAGGAGTAAACCAGGGGCTGTCACGTCCCTTTATCCTGAACTGCCAGAAAGGAGCATGTTTGTTTACAAAGTAAATGAAACTATCATGAAAATAGTTCCAAGCGGTGTTCACGTTGTTGATTAGTAGAATACGTTTCCAATCAAAGTGGGATAGATCCCAGAGGAATGACTGTTCACAGAAACGTTTCAAATCCCTTTTTTTAACTATTCTGGGCTCAGCAGGTGGAAGTTTAGTAGATCCAAGAGCTGCTATTACGGAATGATCACTCAAAATGTTAGCAAATACACCTGTACAGTACCAGGAAATTTGTGAGGTCCATTTTTGTGACGGAACGATGGGAAACGAGCTGCGAGTGAAAAAGCCTGACATGGAAAACTGCTCAGAGCTGCTGAAGCTTCAGACTTTCCATCCTTTAGAAACTGAGCAGCAGGGAGGAGGTGAGTCTCTCCTTTCAGGAGGCGGCCGAGAACAAAACAGGAAAGCATCGTGTTGTTTTGGCTCGCGCTCGCTACAAGTGTTTGGAATTTTAAGGAGGTGGGTTCACGTGTTGCGTTCAGGTCAGAGCATGCACGCACAAACACGTCCACGCATCGTTCACACGCGGCGGCGGCGGGAATGTGCGGCATGCTTCGATGAGCTGAGACACGATGACTGAAGCCCCGTGGATGTTTGGAGCTGCGCTCCCTGACTAAATACTGAGAGATGCTGCGGCCTCGCTCCGGTCTCGGCTCGTGGTTCTTGTGGGTCAAAGTTCTGCTGAGCGGCGTGTTTTCATGATTTTACAGAAACATCTGGACCTCCTCTGTCAAACTTTAAACAGAATTTATTGTTTTAGAAGTTTGGATTAAATACAAACACTTGTCTCTGCGGTTTATCACCTCCAGCAGACGACCTGCGGCTCGCTCCTCCTGCTCCTCCTCCTGTGGGCATCCTTCTGGAGGCGTCCTCTGTGGAGCTGTGACACATTCTGCTCCGGCCGAGACCTTCCTGTAGCTGTCAGCGTTCGGCTGCGACTCCCGTGACAAACAGCAGCCGACGAGATGCCTCGGCTGATATTAAGCTTTTTATGTTTCCTTTTAATGTGTGAAACAAACAGCGAGGTCAAAGGTCTCCGTGTTTCTGGAGCTACAAACCATCACTCAGAGCGTCTTTGTTTTCTGACCAGAACTGACCCGCGGGTCGACACATGCCGCCCGCCACGTCACGCGGCGCCAGAACCCCAAACTGACAGTTGTTTTAATTTTAGCTCCAGATGTGTAAATATTAACTCCTTCATGCCTACTAGCTGTGGCAGCCATCTTGAAATGGGTCTCCTTCATTAGCTGTAGACCAACAACTAGTTACTACAGGTAGTCCTCGACTTACGACGTTTCGAACTTAGGAACGCATCTCATAAAATATTTTTTTTTCCATTTTTTATAAATAAATACATGTACAGTACTGTACAGTTACCAATCACTTAGCCTATCCTAACACAGTTAAGGAGTGAGTTGAATTGTCTCCCTTTCATATAAAGGGAGCTAGCTCCCTTTATATGAAAGGGAGACAATTCAACTCACTCCTTCATCTTTAAAAACTGTGTTAGGATAGGCTAAGTGTTTGGTGACTGTACAGTACTGTACATGTATTTATCTATAAATATATATTTTTTAATTGTTTTTTGTATGTGATCCGACTTACGTCATTTTCGACTTACAAACGGCCCGTAGGCACGGAACTCGTTCGTAAGTCGGGGACTACCTGTATTTACTATTTGAGCTGGTTCTGATGTTTCCCAGTCCGTGGGTCGAAGGCTCTTTATTCAACACTTTGTTAATCTCTGAACATCTGGCAGTCGATACCTGAGGCCTGGTCCAGTTTCATGTTTGTTTCTGTTCCTCTTCAGCTGCTCACGTCGGGTTCGTCGCAGAGGACGGATGATGTTGACGTCATGACGGGTTTGTGCTGCGACCGATGGAGTCCAGTTGGTTGCGTTCTGTAGTTCAAATCCCGCTGCAGCTGCCAAGGTGGGCTCAACGGCAGCCGACGAGGTGGGCTGCGAAACGAAGAGCTAGGTTTGACTTTTCAAACATCGGCTGCACAAACTGTGATTTGATTCTCAGAATTCAGAGACGGGCAGCACGGTGGATCAGTTGGTAGACCCGCTGCCTCTCAGCAAGAAGGTCACCAGATCAAATCCAGGTCAGGGGCCTTTGTGCGTGAAGTTTGCATGTTCTCTCCGTGCTGCGTGGGTTTTCTCCAACAGACCAGAAACATGCAAGTTGGGCTGATTGGTGACTCTAAATTAGTCCCTTTGATGGACTGGAGACCTGTCCAGGCGTCCCCTGCCCTCTTGCACAGTGACTGCTGGACATGGGCACCAGTGACCCCCCATGACCAAAAACGGATGAAGATGATGGATGGATGGATCAAACGGTCCGAGTCGTGCGACGTTTGGCTCTAAATGTATTTTCTGATGTTTGAACTTGACGCTGTCAGTCTTCGTCCACATCTTTACAAACAATCAGCTGCAGGCGGAGAACCAAAGGAGAAATCAGCTGAACTCTCTGCAGAGTTTCTCTCGTGGTTTATTAATACTTGCTGCTCTGACGGGCGGGCGATCATGTAATCTGTGTGTTCAAAGCCGCACCCGTCAGCTCGATGCTCGTCTACAGCTGCTGGTCTGACCTGGATCACAGGAAGTCCTGAAGTGGGATTATTGCTACAGAATCAACTCTAATCTCAAACATTTACATTTACAGATTATGGGCTTAATTCAATAGAAAAGCCTGAAAATAAATAAATCAATAAATTTTTTTTTAATAAAATAAAAAAACGAGTTTTCTCCGCAGGGTGGCTGGACTCTCCCGTAGAGATAGGGTGAGAAGCTCAGTCATCCGGGAGGGACTCGGAGTAGAGCCGCTGCTTCTCCACATCGAGAGGAGCCAGTTGAGGTGGCTCGGGCATCTGGTTAGGATGCCTCCTGGACGCCTCCCTGGTGAGGTGTTCCGGGCATGTCCCACCGGGAGGAGACCCAGAGGAAGACCCAGGACACGCTGGAGGGACTATGTTTCTCGGCTGGCCTGGGAACGCCTTGGGATTCCCCCAGAGGAGCTGCTCCAAGTGGCTGGGGAGAGGGAAGTCTGGGCCTCCCTACTTAGGCTGCTACCCCCGCGACCCGACCCCGGATAAGCGGAAGAAGATGGATGGATGGATGGATGAAATAAAAAACAAATGATTAAAAAAATAGAAAGGTCTGAAAATAAAGAAATTAATAAAATAAAAAATGAATAAAATAATAAAACAAATGATAAAATAAAATAGAAATGCCTGAAAATGAATAAAATAAAAAATGCATAAAATAACAAAACAAATGATTAAAAAAATAGAAAGGTCTGAAAATAAAGAAATGAATAAAATAATAAAACAAATGATAAAAAATAGAAATGCCTGAAAATAAAAAAATGAATAAAATAAAAAATGAATGAAATAAAAAATGAATAAAATAATAAAACAAATGATAAAAAATAGAAATGCCTGAAATTAAATAAATGAATAAAATAAAAACTGAATAAAATAAAAAATGAATAAAATAATAAAACAAATGATAAAAAAATAGAAATGCCTGAAAATAAATAAATGAATTAAATAAAAAATGAATGAAATAAAAAATGAATAAAATAATAAAACAAATGATTAAAAAAATAGAAATGTCTGACAGGTGTGGGTGAAGAAGAGGCGTTCTTTGTTCCCGCTCACATTCTCTCATTAGCCGCGCTGCTCTTCGTTGACACGCAGCCGTTGTCACTCAGGTTCAATGGCTTCGACCTTTGACCCTGCACAAGTACTTCCAGGTGGGGCGTCTCTGGTCTGGGCCTCACGCGGGCCAGAGACCTCCTGCAGCTACGCTCGGATCTTTCAACCCTAAACAAACAAAGATCTGAGCTCAAATGCGGCGTGATCTCCGGAACACGTCGGCTCCAGCGCTTCCTGAAACACCAGGAGGTCAAAGGTCAAAAGAAGTTATCCGTTTCAGTTGGGGTGACGCTGCAGCTGATTCTAACGTTTAAAGAAAGACGCGTCGATAGGAAACTGTTTCCTGTCCACACATCCCTCTGAAGAGTTTCACCTGCAGACGCTCACGTCTGAACGTTTGTTCCAACAGTTCATGATCCAAAACGTTCGGCTCGTCCAGCTGGACTTCGGCTTTCAGTGAAATATTTAGCTTCGTCGGCCACGTTTTCCTCTTTGAAGATGCTTGAAGTTCACTTGGCAACAAAACCTTTTCCACAAACATCGTTCACGCTGCATTTTACCAGGAAGTGACATTTCTCCAGTTTTATTTCTAATTCTGTCAGAAACAGAACCCCACACAGAGTTCTGGTTCTGAACCAGGTTCTGCTGGGTCACTTTTTTCTGCACAATCTGTCTGGGTCCAAGTTTAGTTTGTGTTTAACAACACGCTGCGTCTTCAGCTCGGTGTTTGGAGCTATCAGTGCCCCGTCCTCCCCCGTCCTCCCTGCTCCTCTCCTTCACCTCCTTCACCTCCTTCACCTCCTGAGCTGCAGCTCCTGCCGTTCAGCACCTGTCAGTCGACGCCTGCAGCCTGTGGCGGTGAGGAAATGGAGCGGGTTCTGTCCCGGTTCTGCAGGCTGCAGGACTGTGACAGCAGAACCTTGTGGTTCTGGTTGACCTGGTTCTGGTCAGGGACGACCTTCAGGTCGTTTCTCCCATCGACGAGGAGTTTCACACAGCTGTAAAGTTTATGGTGTTTTTGTTTCCACTGCCTGTTTGATGGTTTTAATCAGCCCGCCGGGGGCCCGACCTCTGACCTCTGGACCCGCCTCTGATCCAGGATCTGGTTGCTGGGGGGTCTCTGAAGGACACGACAAGAATTAGGACAGATAGTTTGAAAAACAGGCGATAAATTCTGCTCTTTGCCGAGATATTTCACGTTTAACGAGGTTTTCACACAACTCGTTACCTCCAGAGGAGGGGGGGGGTGAGGGGGAGGAGGAGGAGGAGGTGACACCAGCATCTGATGAAGAATGTGGATAACAGAGTTCTGCCTGCATAAAAATACAAACTGACTCATGTCCAAATACTGTAAATAGTTTAGTGGAGGAATAAATATCAGATCCACCTGAATAAAGTATAAAATAAATAACCACCTGCAGGTGGTTCAGAACACATCTGGACCTGCAGGTGGTTCAGAACACATCTGGACCTGCAGGAGGTTCAGAACACATCTGGACCTGCAGGAGGTTCAGAACACATCTGGACCTGCAGGTGGTTCAGAACACATCTGGACCTGCAGGTGGTTCAGAACACATCTGGACCTGCAGGTGGTTCAGAACACATCTGGACCTGCAGGTGGTTCAGAACACATCTGGACCTGCAGGTGGTTCAGAACACATCTGGACCTGCAGGTGGTTCAGAACACATCTGGACCTGCAGGTGGTTCAGAACACATCTGGACCTGCAGGTGGTTCAGAACACATCTGGACCTGCAGGTGGTTCAGAACACATCTGGACATGCAGGTGGTTCAGAACACATCTGGACCTGCAGGTGGTTCAGAACACATCTGGACCTGCAGGTGGTTCAGAACACATCTGGACCTGCAGGTGGTTCAGAACACATCTGGACCTGCAGGTGGTTCAGAACACATCTGGACCTGCAGGTGGTTCAGAACACATCTGGACCTGCAGGTGGTTCAGAACACATCTGGACCTGCAGGTGGTTCAGAACACATCTGGACCTGCAGGTGGTTCAGAACACATCTGGACATGCAGGTGGTTCAGAACACATCTGGACCTGCAGGTGGTTCAGAACACATCTGGACCTGCAGGTGGTTCAGAACACATCTGGACATGCAGGTGGTTCAGAACACATCTGGACCTGCAGGTGGTTCAGAACACATCTGGACATGCAGGTGGTTCAGAACACATCTGGACCTGCAGGTGGTTCAGAACACATCTGGACATGCAGGTGGTTCAGAACACATCTGGACCTGCAGGTGGTTCAGAACACATCTGGACCTACAGGTTGTTCAGAACACATCTGGACCTGCAGGTGATTCACATCTGGACATGCAGGTGGTTCTGTACACATCTGGACCTGCAGGAGGTTCAGAACACATCTGGACCTGCAGGAGGTTCAGAACACATCTGGACCTGCAGGAGGTTCAGAACACATCTGGACCTGCAGGAGGTTCAGAACACATCTGGACCTGCAGGAGGTTCAGAACACATCTGGACCTGCAGGAGGTTCAGAACACATCTGGACCTGCAGGAGGTTCAGAACACATCTGGACCTGCAGGAGGTTCAGAACACATCTGGACCTGCAGGAGGTTCAGAACACATCTGGACCTGCAGGTGGTTCAGAAAACATCTGGACTTGCAGGTGGTTCAGAAAACATCTGGACCTGCAGGAGGTTCAGAAAACATCTGGACCTGCAGGAGGTTCAGAACACATCTGGACCTACAGGTGGTTCAGAAGAACACATCTGGACCTGCTTATTGTGTCATCTGGAACATGAATTCTGATCATAAATATAAAATAACCAACATTTTAAGTCAAATTTAAAACATGGAAACTTAAAGGGATATTTCTAACGTTTTGAAGTGGGGTTCTGTAACAAGCTTATGAGCAAATGATATCTTACCTGCTGTGGATGCGATCGAACTCGGTTTAATCCTGAATGGCCGACGAGCTAATGGCTAGTCTGAACTCAACTGAAAACAAAGTGGCTCGCTGCCGTAACAACTGGAGCGTTAACATATTTTATTTTTGTTTGTTTTTTACTGTTCACTTTACATCAGTTTCTCATTCCAGGTTTGTTGTTTATTGTTTATTGTTTCCCGACACGGAGCGAAGAGGGCGAGTTGGAAACGCGCTCCGCTCGTCTTCTGTCCATCTGTCCACGATGAAACCGCTTGAAAAAGACGAGACGCGTGGACTTCTGTGTGTGCTTCATGATGTCGTTCCTGACAAACATCGTGTTGCCAGGGCCATCCTTTATTTCATGTAACGGATGAATAAACAGCTAAAGTTTGGTTGATAGTAGCTGAAAGTCTTGCTGCTCGCTGGTCATCGGCTGTTGTCGGTCTGCAGCTGCAGGAGGCGGCAGGTGAGTCGTCGGGCGTGTTCACCTCTGAACAACGCCTGAAGGAAACTCTGAGTTTTTCCAAACAAACATTTTCCAGGCGTTTCTTTTCCGACCCTCCTGCGTCCGTTGAAGTCGACAAAGACGAACGTTTTGTTTTCGCCGTGACGGATTAACGGGCGGGGCCGCGGTGGAAACGATGCGTTGGCGCGGTGCTGGTTTCAGTAAACAGATGTTGGCAGCTGCTCGTCCTGCAGGTGAATTATCACCAACAAACTGAAGCTCGGGTCAGGAACGGTTCTGTTGGACTCTGAGTCCGGCACTTCTCTTCAAATGTTTTTAAACTGTTTGATCCGGTAGCGTCAGCGCCTGCTGGCCTTTAGCTCCTGCTGGCCTTTAGCTTCTGATGTTACAGCCGAAGGTCTCATCTTCAGATCAGACCGTCGGCTGCTCTACAAGAGAAATAAAAAAATAAAAACTGGTTATGTTCGGGGGGCGTCGGTCATTTCACTCTGAAACATTCACGATTAAAGATGACGTGACTGCTGGTTAATTTAAGCTAAAAACAGCTAAAACTAGCACAAGCTAAAACAGAGAAACAGCTAAATGATAAACTCAACAAGGCAGTATTTAAAAAATAAACTTATCCAGTGCACGGCTAAAAGCAACAAAATCAACCGTACTGAAGTTGATTTGGAAGCTTTTAACCCTCCTGCTGCCCTTTGGTTAC
>JBBPBX010000391.1:96713-107219 GCA_038048925.1 Garcialebias charrua
GGAGGGTTAAAATGTTTGTTTGTCTCCATGACAATAAAAAGTAAATAAACCAAACAAAGCTAAGACGTTCAAACAGGAACAAATTCATCTCAATAATCCAGGTCATAATCCAGCAAAGTTCAGTCATCTGGTTTTACAAACCCTGAGACGTTTCATCCAAAGGACTTCTTCAACCTGAGGAGACACAAACAACCTGATTTCCACAAACAGCATCAAAGTGGTGTTTTGAACCACTTTGGCACGACTCAGAGGAGTTGACGGGGGAGAGGGCGGGCCCCGGAGGACATCTTGGCACCAGAAAACTGTTTTTTCCTCCATGAAGTTGCTGTTTGTGAAAATCAGTTTGTTTGGTGGCTCCTCAGGTTGAAGAAGTCCTTTGGATGAAACGTCTCAGGAAAAAAACTAAACCGTCCAGATGACCTGACTGAACATTGTTGGATCCTCTCAGCTCCTCCTGGCTCCTTTTAACTATAATCAAATAATAATAATAATAATAATAATAACTTTAAACTATAATAATAATAATAAATTTAAACTATAATAATAATAATACATTTTCACTTTATTAAAATAATAATAATAATAAATTTTCACTTTATTAAAATAGTAATAATAAATTTAAACTATAATAAAATAATAATATTAATAATAAATTTTAACTTGATTGAAGCGTTTCATTCTTTTATAACGACTCTCAAATTAAATTGACCTCCAACAGTAAATTTTTGCCCAAGCCGGCGGACTTTCGGCTGTTTGCGGCATCTTTTAGCTCGTTGTTTGGTTTTATAGCCAGAAACTTTATTCCAGCAGCTGCTCATCCATCCATCTATTCTCCGTCCCTCTCCCTTCAGCTCCTCCTGGAGGTGCTCCTGGACCAGAGAGGATCTGTAATCCCTCCACAGAGCTCAGGCTCCGAGGTCTCCTCCTCAGCTGACGTGTATCGATGAGGAGGAGCAGAGGCTCTACTCGGATCTCCCCCTGGATGAAAGACCTCCTCACTTCACCTGTCTGGCTGAGTCCGACTACTAACAGAGGAGGCTCATGTTAGTCCAGGATCTGGTGCTTTCAGTCCTGATCCACACGTCATGATCTCAGGGGAGGGTTGGAACGTAGACGGAGCCTTTCGGCTCAGTTTATGATGCAGAACTAACGGATCAACAGTCGGATCGTCGGTTCTGGGTCCAGTTGTCTCGGACCGTCGGTTCTGGATCCAGTTGTCTCGGACCACCAGTTGTGGTTCCAGTTGTCTTGGACCATGGGGCTCTGGCTCCAGTTGTCTCGGACTGTGGGTTCTGGTTTCAGTTGTCTCAGACCATCAGTTCTGGATCCAGTTGTCTCGGAACGTTGGTTCTGGATCCAGTTGTCTCGGACCATCAGTTATGGATCCAGTTGTCTCGGACCGTCGGTTCTGGATCCAGTTGTCTCGGAACGTTGGTTCTGGGTCCAGTTGTCTCGGACCGTCGGTTCTGGATCCACTTGTCTCGGACCATCAGTTATGGATCCAGTTGTCTTGGACCGTCGGTTCTGGATCCAGTTGTCTCGAACCGAGGGTTCTGGGTCCAGTTGTCTCGGAATGTCGGTTCTGGATCCAGTTGTCTCGGACTGTCGGTTCTGGATCCAGTTGTCTCGAACCGAGGGTTCTGGGTCCAGTTGTCTCGGAACGTTGGTTCTGGGTCCAGTTGTCTCGTAATGTCGGTTCTGGATCCAGTTGTGTTGGACCATGGACTCTGGGTCCAGTTGTCTCGGACAGTCGGTTCTGGATCCAGTTGTCTCGGAACGTTGGTTCTGGGTCCAGTTGTCTCGGACCATCGGTTCTGGATCCAGTTGTCTGTTGGTTTTGGTTCCAGTTGTCTCGGACCGTCGGTTCTGGATCCAGTTGTCTGTTGGTTTTGGTTCCAGTTGTCTCGGACCATCAGTTATGGATCCATTTGTCTCGGACCGTCGGTTCTGGATCCAGTTGTCTCGAACCGAGGGTTCTGGGTCCAGTTGTCTCGGAACGTTGGTTCTGGGTCCAGTTGTCTAGGACCGTCGGTTCTGGATCCAGTTGTCTCGGACAACCGGTTATGGATCCATTTGTCTTGGACCGTCGGTTCTGGATCCAGTTGTCTCGGACCACCAGTTATGGATCCATTTGTCTCGGACTGTTGGTTCTGGGTCCAGTGGTCATAGACCATGGACTCTGGGTCCAGTTGTCTCGGACAGTCGGTTCTGGATCCAGTTGTCTCGGAACGTTGGTTCTGGATCCAGTTGTCTCGGAACGTTGGTTCTGGGTCCATTTGTCTCGGACTGTCGGTTCTGGATCCAGTTGTCTCGGACCACCAGTTATGGATCCATTTGTCTCGGAACGTCGGTTCTGGATCCAGTTGACTTGGACCGTCGGTTCTGGATCCAGTTGTCTCGGACCGTCGGTTCTGGATCCAGTTGTCTCGAACCGAGGGTTCTGGGTCCAGTTGTCTCGGACCGTCTGTTCTGGGACCAGTTGTCTCGGACCGATGGTTCTGGTGCCAGTTGTCTAGAACCGTTGGTTCTGGGTCCAGTTGTCTCGGACCGATGTTTCTGGTTCTAGTTGTCTCGGAACGTTGGTTCTGGATCCAGTTGTCTCGGACCGATGGTTCTGGGTCCAGTTGTCTCGGAACGTTGGTTCTGGGTCCAGTTGTCTTGGACCGATGGTTCTGGGTCCAGTTCTCTCGGACCGATGGTTCTGGGTCCAGTTGTCTCGGACCGATGGTTCTGGGTCCAGTTTTCTCGGAACGTTGGTTCTGGGTCTAGTTGTCTCGGACCGATGGTTCTGGGTCCAGTTGTCTCGGACCGATGGTTCTGGGTCCAGTTGTCTCGGAACGTTGGTTCTGGGTCCAGTTGTCTTGGACCGATGGTTCTGGGTCCAGTTGTCTCGGACCGATGGTTCTGGGTCCAGTTGTCTCGGACCGATGGTTCTGGGTCCAGTTTTCTCGGAACGTTGGTTCTGGGTCTAGTTGTCTTGGACCGATGGTTCTGGGTCCAGTTGTCTCGGACCGATGGTTCTGGGTCCAGTTGTCTCGGAACGTTGGTTCTGGGTCCAGTTGTCTTGGACCGATGGTTCTGGATCCAGTTGTCTCGGACCGATGGTTCTGGGTCCAGTTGTCTCGGAACGTTGGTTCTGGGTCCAGTTGTCTTGGACCGATGGTTCTGGGTCTAGTTCTCTCGGACGATGGTTCTAGGTCCAGTTGTCTCGGACCGATGGTTCTGGGTCCAGTTGTCTCGGAACGTTGGTTCTGGGTCCAGTTGTCTTGGACCGATGGTTCTGGGTCCAGTTGTCTCGGACCGATGGTTCTGGGTCCAGTTGTCTCGGACCGATGGTTCTGGGTCCAGTTTTCTCGGAACGTTGGTTCTGGGTCTAGTTGTCTCGGACCGATGGTTCTGGGTCCAGTTGTCTCGGACCGATGGTTCTGGGTCCAGTTGTCTTGGAACGTTGGTTCTGGGTCCAGTTGTCTTGGACCGATGGTTCTGGGTCCAGTTGTCTCGGACCGATGGTTCTGGGTCCAGTTGTCCTGGAACGTTGGTTCTGGGTCTAGTTGTCTCGGACCGATGGTTCTGGGTCCAGTTGTCTCAGACCGATGGTTCTGGGTCCAGTTGTCTCGGAACGTTGGTTCTGGGTCCAGTTGTCTCAGACCCATGGTTCTGGGTCCAGTTTTCTCGGAACGTTGGTTCTGGGTCCAGTTGTCTCTGACCGATGGTTCTGGGTCCAGTTGTCTTGGACCGATGGTTCTGGTTCCTGTTGTCTTGGACCAATGGTTCTGGTTCCAGCTGTCTTGGACCGATGGTTCTGGGTCCAGTTGTCTCGGAACGTTGGTTCTGGGTCCAGTTGTCTCGTAATGCCGTTTCTGGATCCAGTTGTCTTGGACCATGGACTCTGGATCCAGTTGTCTCGGAACGTCGGTTCTGGATCCAGTTGTCTCGAACCATCCGTTCTGAATCCACTTGTCTGTTGGTTTTGGTTCCAGTTGTCTCGGGCCAATGGTTCTGGATCCAGTTGTCTTTTGGTTTTGGTTCCAGTTGTCTCGGACCATCGGTTCTGGATCCAGTTGTCTGTTGGTTTTGGTTCCAGTTGTCTCGGACCATCGGTTCTGGATCCATTTGTCTCGGACTGTTGGTTCTGGGTCCAGTAGTCTTGGACCATGGACTTTGGGTCCAGTTGTCTCGGACAGTCGGTTCTGGATCCAGTTGTCTCGGACCGTCGGTTCTGGATCCAGTTGTCTCGGAACGTTGGTTCTGGGTCCAGTTGTCTCGGAACGTCGGTTCTGGATCCAGTTGTCTCGGACTGTGGGTTCTGGATCCAGTTGTCTCGGACCACCAGTTATGTATGCATTTGTCTTGGACCGTCGGTTCTGGATCCAGTTGTCTCGGACCGTCGGTTCTGGATCCAGTTGTCTCAGAACGTTGGTTCTTGGTCCAGTTGTCTCGGACCGTCGGTTCTGGATCCAGTTGTCTCGGACTGTTGGTTCAGGGTTTAGTTGTCTCGGACCGTCGGTTCTGGATCCAGTTGTCTCGGACCACCAGTTATGGATCCATTTGTCTCAGACTGTTGGTTCTGGGTCCAGTTGTCTCGGACAGTTGGTTCTGGATCCAGTTGTCTCGGAACGTCGGTTCTGGATCCAGTTGTCTCGGAACGTTGGTTCTGGATCCAGTTGTCTCGAACCATCAGTTCTGGATCCAGTTGTCTCGAACCATCAGTTCTGGATCCAGTTGTCTCAGAACGTTGGTTCTGGATCCAGTTGTCTCGAACCATCAGTTCTGGATCCAGTTGTCTCGAACCATCAGTTCTGGATGCAGTTGTCTCGGGCCGATGGTTCTGGATCCAGTTGTCTCGGACTGTTGGTTCAGGGTTTAGTTGTCTCGGACCGTCGGTTCTGGATCCAGTTGTCTCGGACCACCAGTTATGGATCCATTTGTCTCGGACTGTTGGTTCTGGGTCCAGTTGTCTCGGACAGTTGGTTCTGGATCCAGTTGTCTCGGAACGTCGGTTCTGGATCCAGTTGTCTCGGACTGTTGGTTCTGGGTCCAGTGGTCTTGGACCATGGACTCTGGGTCCAGTTGTCTCGGACAGTCGGTTCTGGATCCAATTGTCTCAAACCGTCGGTTCTGGATCCAGTTGTCTCAGAACGTTGGTTCTGGGTCCAGTTGTCTCGGAACGTCAGTTCTGGATCCAGTTGTCTCGGACTGTGGGTTCTGGATCCAGTTGTTTTTGGTTTTGGTTCCAGTTGTCTTGGACCGTCCGTTCTGGATCCATTTGTCTTGGACTGTTGGTTCTGGGTCCAGTGGTCTTGGACCATGGACTCTGGGTCCAGTTGTCTCGGACAGTCGGTTCTGGATCCAGTTGTCTCGAACCGTCGGTTCTGGATCCAGTTGTTTCGGAACGTTGGTTCTGGGTCCAGTTGTCTCGGAACGTCGGTTCTGGATCCAGTTGTCTCGGACCGTCGGTTCTGGATCCAGTTGTCTTGGACTGTTGGTTCAGGGTTCAGTTGTCTCGGACCGTCGGTTCTGGATCCAGTTGTCTTGGACTGTTGGTTCAGGGTTCAGTTGTCTCGGACTGTGGGTTCTGGATCCAGTTGTCTCGGACCACCAGTTATGTATCCATTTGTCTTGGACCGTCGGTTCTGGATCCAGTAGTCTTGGACCGTTGGTTCTGGATCCAGTTGTCTGTTGGTTTTGGTTCCAGTTGTCTCGGGCCGATGGTTCTGGATCCAGTTGTCTGTTGGTTTTGGTTCCAGTTGTCTTGGACCGTCCGTTCTGGATCCAGTTGTCTGTTGGTTTTGGTTCCAGTTGTCTCGGGCCGATGGTTCTGGATCCAGTTGTCTGTTGGTTCAAGGTTCAGTTGTCTTGGACCGTCCGTTCTGGATCCAGTTGTCTCGGACCACCAGTTATGGATCCATTTGTCTCGGACTGTTGCTTCTGGGTCCAGTGGTCTTGGACCATGGACTCTGGGTCCAGTTGTCTCGGACTGTCGGTTCTGGATCCAGTTGTCTCGAAACGTTGGTTCTGGGTCCAGTTGTCTCGGAACGTCGGTTCTGGATCCAGTTGTCTCGGATTGTGGGTTCTGGATCCAGTTGTCTCGGACCACCAGTTATGTATCCATTTGTCTTGGACCGTCGGTTCTGGATCCAGTTGTCTCAGAACGTTGGTTCTTGGTCCAGTTGTCTCGGAACGTCGGTTCTGGATCCAGTTGTCTCGGACCGTCGGTTCTGGATCCAGTTGTCTTGGACTGTTGGTTCAGGGTTCAGTTGTCTCGGACCGTCGGTTCTGGATCCAGTTGTCTCGGACCACCAGTTATGGATCCATTTGTCTCGGACTGTTGGTTCTGGGTCCAGTGGTCTTGGACCATGGACTCTGGGTCCAGTTGTCTCGGAATGTTGGTTCTGGGTCCAGTTGTCTCTGAACTTTGGTTCTGGATCCAGTTGTCTCGGAACGTTGGTTCTGGGTCCCGTTGCCTCGAACCATCAGTTCTGGATCCAGTTGTCTCGGAACGTTAGTTCTGGGTCCAGTTGTCTCGGACTGTCTATTCTGGATCCAGTTGTCTCGGACCATCAGTTCTGGATCCAGTTGTCTCGAACCATCAGTTCTGGATCCAGTTGTCTCGGACTGTCTATTCTGGATCCAGTTGTCTCGGACCACCAGTTCTGGATCCAGTTGTCTCGAACCATCAGTTCTGGATCCAGTTGTCTCGGACTGTCTATTCTGGATCCAGTTGTCTCGGACCATCAGTTCTGGATCCAGTTGTCTCGAACCATCAGTTCTGGATCCAGTTGTCTCGGACTGTCTATTCTGGATCCAGTTGTCTCGGACCACCAGTTCTGGATCCAGTTGTCTCGAACCATCAGTTCTGGATCCAGTTGTCTCGGACTGTCTATTCTGGATCCAGTTGTCTCGGACCATCAGTTCTGGATCCAGTTGTCTCGAACCATCAGTTCTGGATCCAGTTGTCTCGGACTGTCTATTCTGGATCCAGTTGTCTCGGACCATCAGTTCTGGATCCAGTTGTCTCGAACCATCAGTTCTGGATCCAGTTGTCTCGGACTGTCTATTCTGGATCCAGTTGTCTCGGACCACCAGTTATGGATCCATTTGTGTCAGACTGTTGGTTCTGGGTCCTGTTGTCTCGGACAGTCGGTTCTGGATCCAGTAGTCTCGGACCGTCGGTTCTGGATCCAGTTGTCTCGAACCCAGGGTTCTGGGTCCAGTTGTTTCAGACCGCCGGTTCTGGATCCAGTTGTCTTGGACCGTCGGTTCTGGATCCAGTGGTCTCGGACCAATGGTTCTGGGTCAAGTTGTCTCAGACCGATGGTTCTGGGTCCAGTTGTCTCGGACCGATGGTTCTGGGTCCAGTTGTCTTGGACCGATGTTTCTGGTTCCAGTTGTCTCGGAACGTTGGTTCTGGGTCCAGTTGTCTCGGACCGATGGTTCTGGGTCCAGTTGTCTCAGAACGTTGGTTCTGGGTCCAGTTGTCTCGGACCGATGGTTCTGGGTCCAGTTGTCTCGGACCGATGGTTCTGGGTCCAGTTGTCTCGGAACGTTAGTTCTGGGTCCAGTTGTCTCAGACCGATGGTTCTGGGTCCAGTTGTCTTGGACCGATGGTTCTGGTTCCAGTTGTCTTGGACCGATGGTTCTGGTTCCAGTTGTCTTGGACCAATGGTTCTGGTTCCAGTTGTCTCGGACCGATTGTTCTGGTTCCAGTTGTCTTGGACCGATGGTTGTTGTTCCAGTCGTCTTGGACCATTGATTCTGGTTCCAGTTGTCTTGGATCGATGGTTCTGGTTCCAGTTGTCTCGGACCGATTGTTCTGGTTCCAGTTGTCTCGAGCCGTTGATTCTGGTTCCAGTTGTCTTGGACCAATGATTCTGGTTCCAGTTGTCTTGGACCGATGGATCTGGTTCCAGTTGTCTCAAACCGTATGTTCTGGTTCCAGTTGTCTTGGACTGATGATTCTGGTTCCAGTTGTCTCGAACCGTTGATTCTGGTTCCAGTTGTCTCGAGCCGTTGATTCTGGTTCCAGTTGACTTGGACCGATGAGTCTGGTTCCAGTTGTCTTGGACCGTTGATTCTGGTTCCAGTTGTCTTGGACCGATGATTCTGGTTCCAGTTCTCTTGGACCGATGATTCTGGTTCCATTTGTCTCGAACCGTTGATTCTGGTTCCAGTTGTCTCGAACTGTTGATTCTGGTTCCAGTTGTCTTGGACCATTGATTCTGGTTCCATTTGTCTTGGACCTATGATTCTGGTTCCAGTTGTCTTGGACCGATGATTCTGGTTCCATTTGTCTCGAACCGTTGATTCTGGTTCCAGTTGTCTTGGACCGATGATTCTGGTTCCAGTTGTCTCGAACCATTGATTCTGGTTCCAATTGTCTTGGACCGATGATTCTGGTTCCAGTTGTCTTGGACCGATGATTCTGGTTCCAGTTGTCTTGTACCGATGATTCTGGTTCCAGTTGTCTCGAAATGTTGGTTTTGGTTTCAGTTGTCTTGGACCGATGGTTCTGGTTCCAGTTGTCTTGGACCATGGGCTCTGGGTCCCGGTGGTCTGGGTTTCTCAGACGTGTGGACATGTTGGCGCTCTGCAGCGTTCCTCTCGGCCGTCACGTTTGAAACGTGCCTGTTTTCTGTCGGCTGGTGAGTTTGTCGTCTCTGCGATGAGATGGTTTGTCTTCTGTGTGAAACCAAATGATCGAGCAGCCGAGATGAACTCATCGTGTTTTCACTCTCACATCTCAGACGTCGGGCTCAGAGCTGAGCGACTCATGGAGAAACATCTGAACCTGCAGGAGCGAAAGCCGGACGATACGAGGTGTTCACTGAGCAGATAATCCAGCCGGTACCGAGTCCCAAACACCAGTTTCTCTTTTTACAATCTGAACACGACAAACTAAAAAAACAAGAGTCCTAAAGGAACGCCCTGCGGTTCGCCTTCATCTCAGATCATAATACTGTAATGAACACCCGGACTTCACTTCTCAAACTTATTGATGATCATTTTTAGTGTTTGTTGTTAAATATTTTAGAGAAACCTTGAAGGCAGTTTATGTTTTTAGGCCACAAACTTTATAATTCAGTGAATAAACATGTTGTACACCAACATGTACAACTTGTAGCTGAAATCACAGCTGCAGAGACTGAGGACCCTCAGGCTCTTTAAAGTCTGCAGTTTGGAAACGTTTCTGTCTTTACTCTAAAATACGGTGGCCCCATGGTGTAAATGAACAACATAAAAAAAAAACGAAATTACATTTGGAAAAACACAACAAAAACACAACATTTGAAAAAACGAAATTACAATTGAAAAAAAAAAAAGTGGAAAAACACAACAAAAACAACAACATTTTGAAAAACCAAAATTACATTTGAAAAAACGAAATTACATTTGAAAAAACAGAATGATATTTGAAAATATGGAATTACATTAGAAAAAAAACAGAATGACATTAGAAAAAAACGGAATTACATTTAGAAAAAATGGAATTACAATAGAAAAAACAGAATGACAAAAAATTATGTTTGTAAGTAAGTAAACTTTATTTATATAGCACCTTTCACAGATATAAAATCACAAAGTGCTTTACAAAGAAATACACATAATAAAATCATACTAAAATTATACACTCTTAAAACATGCTATACAAAAAGGTTACACATGATAAACTCTAAAATCGATAAGTACAATTAACCATAAGCCTGTTTGAAAAGATAAGTCTTAAGACTTCTTTTAAATGCATCAGTCGACTCGGAGCCGCGCATTGTTAGAGGGAGAGCGTTCCAGAGCCTCGGTGCCACCACCTGAAATGCTCTATCACCACGGGTTTTAAAATGGGTTCTAGGGACCGACAGCAGTAGCTGATTAGAAGACCTCAGAGTTCTAGACTGACAGAGTGGCTTCAAAAGGTTGAAAACATATTTGGGAGTCTCACCATGGAGTGCTTTAAAAGTTAAAACCAAAATTTTAAAATGAACCCTAAAATATATTGGAAGCCAGTGGAGAGAGTACAGAACAGGAGTAATATGATCTGTTCTGCGGGTTCCAGTCAAAAGTCTGGCTGCAGCGTTCTGAACAGACTGAAGAGAAGCCATGGTGGATTTACTTATCCCTACTAAAAGGCTGTTACAATAATCCAACCGAGAAGAAATAAAAGCATGGACAACCATTTCTAATTCTGTCTTAGATAAAATAGCTCGCAACTTTGAAATGTTCCTTAAATGATAAAAACAGTTGCGAACTAACAGTTTACAATGACTGTCCATTGACAGAGAGCTGTCAAAGAGAACACCCAGATATCTAAGGTTGTTTTTGTTCGAAGGATTTAAGAACCCAAGATGCTTCCTTATTTCCATGATTTTATCATCTGGAGCAACGATGAGTGTTTCAGTCTTAGCAGCATTTAACTGCAAGTGGTTGTCTTTAATCCATGTTTTAATGTCAGATAGGCAGTTACTGAATTCAGTCCATTTGTAAAATTCAGACAATCGAAAAGAACAGTAGATT
>JBBPBX010000391.1:113257-134440 GCA_038048925.1 Garcialebias charrua
TTTATTTGTGTTTATTTGTATTTATTTGTGTTTATTTGTATTTATTTGTGTTTATTTGTGTTTATTTGTATTTATTTGTGTTTATTTGTATTTATTTGTGTTTATTTGTATTTGTTTTTGTTTATTTTTATTTAGTTGTGTTTATTTGTATTTATTTGTGTTTATTTGTATTTAGTTGTTTATTTGTGTTTATTTGTATTAATTTGTGTTTGTATTTATTTGTGTTTATTTGTATTTATTTGTGTTTATTTGAATTTATTTTTATTTAGTTGTGTTTGTTTGTTTGTGTTGTATTTATTTTTGTTTATTTTTATTTAGTTTTTTTTGTGTTTATTTGTATTTAGTTGTTTATTTGTGTTTATTTGTATTAATTTGTGTTTGTATTTATTTATGTGTTTTAATTTAGGCATTTCTATTTTTTATCATTTGTTTTATTATTTTATTCATTTTTTATTTCATTCATTTTTTATTTTATTCATTTATTTATTTTCAGGCATTTCTATTTTTTATCATTTGTTTTATTATTTTATTCATTTCTTTATTTTCAGACCTTTCTATTTTTTTAATCATTTGTTTTGTTATTTTATGCATTTTTTTATTTTATTCATTTTCAGGCATTTCTATTTTATTTTATCATTTGTTTTATTATTTTATTCATTTTTTATTTTATTAATTTCTTTATTTTCAGACCTTTCTATTTTTTTAATCATTTGTTTTATTATTTTATTAATTTTTTTTTTTTATTGATTTATTTATTTTCAGGCTTTTCTATTGAATTAAGCCCATAATCTGTAAATGTAAATGTTTGAGATTAGAGTTGATTCTGTAGCAATAATCCCACTTCAGGACTTCCTGTGATAAACTGAGCTGACGGGTGAGGCTTTGAACACACAGATTACATGATCGCCCGCCCGTCAGAGCAGCAAGTATTAATAAACCACGAGAGAAACTCTGCAGAGAGTTCAGCTGATTTCTCCTTTGGTTCTCCGCCTGCAGCTGATTGTTTGTAAAGATGTGGACGAAGACTGACAGCGTCAAGTTCAAACATCAGAAAATACATTTAGAGCCAAACGTCGCACGACTCGGACCGTTTGATCCATCCATCCATCATCTTCATCCGTTTTTGGTCATGGGGGGTCACTGGTGCCCATGTCCAGCAGTCACTGTGCAAGAGGGCAGGGGACGCCTGGACAGGTCTCCAGTCCATCAAAGGGACTAATTTAGAGTCACCAATCAGCCCAACTTGCATGTTTCTGGTCTGTTGGAGAAAACCCACGCAGCACGGAGAGAACATGCAAACTTCACGCACAAAGGCCCCCGACCTGGATTTGATCTGGTGACCTTCTTGCTGAGAGGCAGCAGGTCTACCAACTGATCCACCGTGCTGCCCGTCTCTGAATTCTGAGAATCAAATCACAGTTTGTGCAGCCGATGTTTGAAAAGTCAAACCTAGCTCTTCGTTTCGCAGCCCACCTCGTCGGCTGCCGTTGAGCCCACCTTGGCAGCTGCAGCGGGATTTGAACTACAGAACGCAACCAACTGGACTCCATCGGTCGCAGCACAAACCCGTCATGACGTCAACATCATCCGTCCTCTGCGACGAACCCGACGTGAGCAGCTGAAGAGGAACAGAAACAAACATGAAACTGGACCAGGCCTCAGGTATCGACTGCCAGATGTTCAGAGATTAACAAAGTGTTGAATAAAGAGCCTTCGACCCACGGACTGGGAAACATCAGAACCAGCTCAAATAGTAAATACAGGTAGTCCCCGACTTACGAACGAGTTCCGTGCCTACGGGCCGTTTGTAAGTCGAAAATGACGTAAGTCGGATCACATACAAAAAACAATTAAAAAATATATATTTATAGATAAATACATGTACAGTACTGTACAGTCACCAAACACTTAGCCTATCCTAACACAGTTTTTAAAGATGAAGGAGTGAGTTGAATTGTCTCCCTTTCATATAAAGGGAGCTAGCTCCCTTTATATGAAAGGGAGACAATTCAACTCACTCCTTAACTGTGTTAGGATAGGCTAAGTGATTGGTAACTGTACAGTACTGTACATGTATTTATTTATAAAAAATGGAAAAAAAAATATTTTATGAGATGCGTTCCTAAGTTCGAAACGTCGTAAGTCGAGGACTACCTGTAGTAACTAGTTGTTGGTCTACAGCTAATGAAGGAGACCCATTTCAAGATGGCTGCCACAGCTAGTAGGCATGAAGGAGTTAATATTTACACATCTGGAGCTAAAATTAAAACAACTGTCAGTTTGGGGTTCTGGCGCCGCGTGACGTGGCGGGCGGCATGTGTCGACCCGCGGGTCAGTTCTGGTCAGAAAACAAAGACGCTCTGAGTGATGGTTTGTAGCTCCAGAAACACGGAGACCTTTGACCTCGCTGTTTGTTTCACACATTAAAAGGAAACATAAAAAGCTTAATATCAGCCGAGGCATCTCGTCGGCTGCTGTTTGTCACGGGAGTCGCAGCCGAACGCTGACAGCTACAGGAAGGTCTCGGCCGGAGCAGAATGTGTCACAGCTCCACAGAGGACGCCTCCAGAAGGATGCCCACAGGAGGAGGAGCAGGAGGAGCGAGCCGCAGGTCGTCTGCTGGAGGTGATAAACCGCAGAGACAAGTGTTTGTATTTAATCCAAACTTCTAAAACAATAAATTCTGTTTAAAGTTTGACAGAGGAGGTCCAGATGTTTCTGTAAAATCATGAAAACACGCCGCTCAGCAGAACTTTGACCCACAAGAACCACGAGCCGAGACCGGAGCGAGGCCGCAGCATCTCTCAGTATTTAGTCAGGGAGCGCAGCTCCAAACATCCACGGGGCTTCAGTCATCGTGTCTCAGCTCATCGAAGCATGCCGCACATTCCCGCCGCCGCCGCGTGTGAACGATGCGTGGACGTGTTTGTGCGTGCATGCTCTGACCTGAACGCAACACGTGAACCCACCTCCTTAAAATTCCAAACACTTGTAGCGAGCGCGAGCCAAAACAACACGATGCTTTCCTGTTTTGTTCTCGGCCGCCTCCTGAAAGGAGAGACTCACCTCCTCCCTGCTGCTCAGTTTCTAAAGGATGGAAAGTCTGAAGCTTCAGCAGCTCTGAGCAGTTTTCCATGTCAGGCTTTTTCACTCGCAGCTCGTTTCCCATCGTTCCGTCACAAAAATGGACCTCACAAATTTCCTGGTACTGTACAGGTGTATTTGCTAACATTTTGAGTGATCATTCCGTAATAGCAGCTCTTGGATCTACTAAACTTCCACCTGCTGAGCCCAGAATAGTTAAAAAAAGGGATTTGAAACGTTTCTGTGAACAGTCATTCCTCTGGGATCTATCCCACTTTGATTGGAAACGTATTCTACTAATCAACAACGTGAACACCGCTTGGAACTATTTTCATAATAGTTTCATTTACTTTGTAAACAAACACGCTCCTTTCCGGCAGTTCAGGATAAAGGGACGTGACAGCCCCTGGTTTACTCCTGAACTAGCTGACCTCCTGCACAGGAGAGATCATCTTTGGGCCGCAGCAAGAAAATCACACTCAGACACTGATTGGTTGAAATTTCGGCAGCTGAGGAATAAATGCACAACTGCCATCAAAGCCGCAAAACGTAATTACTTCTTATCTCAGACCTCCAAAAATCTAAACGACCCAAAAAATTCTGGAAAACCATTAAATCTCTCTCAGGCACCCCCCAATCATCTGACCTCCCATCACAACTTCTTGTTGACTGTTCCTGTGTCAAATAAGCACAAGATCCTGAACTGTTTCAACAAACATTTTGTTGCTTCTAGTTCATTATTTGACACAGTTACAAATGGAAAAACGGCCACTTCATCTAATAATCAAACTTCTACAAATCAAATCCCTCCTACAAGTAAATCCTCAGTTAATCACACCTTCTCTTTTTCTCCATTCTCAGTCAGTGAGGTAAATAAACTGTTAAAAGATCTTGATCCTAAAAAATCTGCAGGTCCAGATGAACTTCCACCTTATTTCTTAAGGCTGGCTGCTCATATCATCACAGTCCCCGTGACCCACATCTTTAATCTGTCCATAAGCCAAAACACCATTCCGGATGCTTGGAAAACAGCCTTCGTTCTTCCTTTGCTGAAGGGAGGTGACCCCACCTCACTGAACAACTATCGACCAATCTCTAAACTCTGCATTTTATCCAAGATCCTAGAAAAACTGATAAACTCTCAGATCAAAAATTATCTGGACTCATTTAACATTTTACCTCTTCATCAATCTGGTTTCAGGAAAAAACACAGCACAACAACTGCTTCTCTGAAGGTTCTTAATGACGTTGTTGAAGCATTGGATGCTAAGAATTATTGTGCTGCACTTTTCTTAGACTTGTCTAAAGCTTTTGACACTGTGGACCATAACATCCTGTGTCATAAGCTCTCAGAAATCGGTTTCTCTGATCACACAATCGGTTGGTTTTCTAACTACTCTGTTTTCTAACTATTTTTCCAATCGGAGGCAATGTGTTCAACATAACGGTACTTCTTCCAGCTATTTAACAGTTAAAAATGGTGTACCACAAGGCTCAGTTTTAGGACCAACCCTCTTTACAATCTACATAGCTAATGTAGGTCAGAGCATCCCTGATGCATCCTTACATTTCTATGCTGATGATACAGTTGTTTATTGCCAAGCTAAAACAGTAGCTAAGGCTTTCCAGTTACTGCAATCCGCTTTTGACATCATCCAGTCAGATTTGTTCCGTCTCAAACTTGTCCTAAATGCTGATAAAACAAAAGGGATGTTTTTTTCAAGTAGGAAGTCGGTCCCAGCAGATCTTCCTCTGATTTTATCATCAAATGGTGTCCCTATTGAGTTTGTTGACTCATATAAATATTTGGGTATCCTGGTCGATTCACATCTCTCTTTTAAACTCCACGTGGAAAACCTAGTGAAGAAACTGAAAGTAAAACTGGGTTTCTTTTTCAGAAATAAATCATGTCTAACACTGAATGCTAGGAAACGCCTTGTATCTGTGACTTTCCTTCCCTCCATTGATTACGGTGACATTCTCTACATGAATGCTCCTACAAGCACCCTGCGGATGTTGGATGTTGTCTATCATGGTGCACTAAGATTCATAACTGGCTGTGATTATCGTACCCACCACTGCACCCTGTATTCACTGGTTAACTGGACATCATTAACCTCACGCAGACTCTTCCACTGGTACATTTTCATCTTCAAATCACTTCTTGGTCTGCTGCCCTCATACATCTCCTCCTACATGTCTTTGCGTGAGTGCAGCTACAGTGTGCGCTTTCAGGACATGATTACCCATATGGAAAAGATATATAAAAACCATATAAAAAACAAGTAACCTTATATCATCCTAAGTGTATGTTTTGTATATTGTACAACATATAAGGCTTGTATGATACATATAAGGCATATATGATTTACTCCTGAAAGTGGCACCTTTTGCATAGATTTCATACAATATATTAAAATGAATTTTACAAGAATCATATAAAAACTATGTATGTTGAATATAAAAACTATGTATGTTGAATATAAAAACTATGTATGTTGAATATAAAAACGATATATGTTGAATATAAAAACTATATATGTTGAATATAAAAACTATGTATGTTGAATATAAAAACTATGTATGTTGAATATAAAAACTATGTATGTTGAATATAAAAACTATGTATGTTGAATACATGGAACTTATATTTCACATATATGTTTCATATGTTTCTCTTTTTAATTTTATACAATAACTTTGTAAAACACTTAAACTTTACATATATGAAGAAATACAATTACATATAAGTTTTTTGTATTGAAAGTACTTTTTTTAAGGAAATTGATGTCTTTAATTTTTTTTTGTTAATGGCTACCAACAAAAAGTATTTATAAAAAACGTATGAGTATGAACCATTTATATGCATAAATGACAGGTCAGCTTATGAGAATTGCATAACATTAAAAAATTACCTATGCTTATGGTTTCATGCAGTTACCATCAAATTTACATAATAAACACGAGTCACTTTAGAAATTGACAAATTTTTATTTGAACTTATAATGGTAACATGGTAACTAACATGGTAAACGAGATGAAAAAATTAAGCCTTTTAAATAGCTAAAAACTGTCAACACTTCACACTAAGAAATTCACAGAATAATATATTTAATCTCAATTAGACATTTTTACTTTTAGCGCGAAGCTCTGTGATCTTTCCATTGATCGTGCTTCCAATGCTGGAGGGCTGTGTCCCAGGCCACCGCTCAAGAGTTGCACCTACGTATGAACACAAAAGGGACATGGAAAAAGAATATCAGTACAATTGTTAATTTGAAAGAAACCAAGAAAAATCAACATTAGAAGGTTATTTACATCAAGGTGTGGGGGTTAAAACATTTTATATCACTCTATATGTCTACTAAGAAATACCCTGATGCATGCTCAATAATCCAGGTAGAAAAATCTAAAAAAGCTAAGTCTGGTCCTCTGGACATTCAAAAAACAAAACAAAAACAAAGCAAAAAAAATTAATAAAAAATGTAGAAACGTTTCGTCTTTCGTCCGAAAGACGTCCTCAGTCTGAGTTGCTGTATTAAGCTCAGTCTTATAAATAGCACCCTCTCACAGTAGATCAGCCAACTGGTTGATCCACTGTGAGAGGGTGCTATTTATAAGACTGAGCTGAATACAGCACCTCAGACTGAGGAAGTCTTTCGGACGAAAGACGAAACGTTTCTACTATTTTTTTTGTGCTTTGTTTTGTTTTATTTTTTGAATGTCCAGAGGACCAGACTTAGCTTTTTTAGATCTACTAAGAAATCCATTTCATAAAGTCAAGGCCCAGGTATAGCTCGGCGTTCGGCCGTACGGAGCTCGACGCAGTTCGAGTGCGAGGCACAAGCGTAGCCCCGCAGGGCACAAACGTGCAAAGCTCAAATTTTACGACTGCGTACGCGTGGCGCGTTGTCGTACAATAAACTGCCCGGCGACGGACTGTTTTGGATGTGACACAAATGTATTAAATTCCTCTTCTTCATCCCTGATCTGGACTTTTCTTTTGTTTTTTTTGCCAAAAGTCAAGTAATCGCTTCCTCCTCCGCTGACTCCATGACTGAAATGATGAGGAAATGAATGAATTTGTCACGAGCGAATTAAACTCGGGTCCTACGTAGCTGCGCGAGGTTCTGCAGATTTCCTGGTGTGCTGTGGGCTGCAGGACCAGCGCTCCCTGTTTTTTTTTATTTATAACTTTTTAATAAGATATAAACACAAAACACCGCTGCGCTGAAGCAGCCGGCTCACCTTTTTTTTCTCCCCCCGACCTGTCAATCAATTCAGTAGGCGTGTCAGCAAATGATCAATCAGCGAACGTTTCTGCGCTGTGGCTTCTCAAATTATGTCAAGAATTTGGAGCGAAAACGCGAGAATGAACGTGAGAAAAAACGCAGAGCTGTGCCATTTAACGCGCGCGAAGGGAGCGGCATTCGGCCAAAAGCAAAGCTATACCTGGGCCTTAATGAACCAGACACAGTACACCAAACTGTTAATGTGTACTGTAGTCACACTGACACAATAAAAGTCTGAAAACTTACTGTAGATAGCATCCAGTTTTTTTGTCCAGAGGTAGACGAGCATCTCCTCGGCCTCGTTTCCCCCCTCGAAGATTGCTGACCAGCAGAGTCTCCGCAGGAAAGACTGCTGGGAGCAGATGCCTCACAAAAACTGTAGCCGAGTTTGCATTGGTAGCATAGGCCCAAGCCAGTTTCTCGACCGTCACTCCAGTCCCAGGATGGATCTCCACCTGTTTAATGGAGACATGCAAAAGGTGCATTTAGGATACTGTATAGTGATGAATGTTTTTATTCATTCTTTATTAACCAATCACCTTAGATGACAGGGTATCCCTTGTTGATGGAATGACCGACTCACATGGGGAGCTTGAGGGTGTAGGTCTGGAGAGGAACGGCAATGAATCTGCAGATGATGGACAAGGCATGGACTGCAGAGAACTTTTTGAGGTGGCAGTTGTGGTGTGTTCAGTTCTGAACTATACCTCTTAGGATGTTCAGCTAGAATAATTACAGTCTTCATAGACTTTAGGAGTTCAGGCAGATCTGTACCAATTAGATAAAAAAATATTGTTCTTTATTACAAAGTTCAGTTTTGTAAAAACAGATTAAATTATTTGAATTTTATTGACTGTGTAATTGTTAAATGAGTGAAGTGATACCTTGAAAAACCAACTCCCTCAGTTTAGCATTCTCGTCTTTCAGTTCCTGGATCTGCCGCTTTAATTCAATCACTGTCTGACTTTCCTCATGTTGAAGGTCTGAAGGCGGAGTATCACTGTACATGGCGAGGAATTCCTCTGCAGGGTCCTTCCCAGTGAGAGCTTTTGGCTTCTGTGTACGCAATGATAAAGAGAGAACTGTCAGTATATTTGTATGATACCGAACTCTAAATAGACAAAAGAAAATTGATGTCACCTTGGCTTGAGTCAGAATCTGAGTCTCATCTGTATCCGAGCAGTCAGAATTGTGTTGGTATTTTAGAGGGCGGACAGATACCCTCTTGGTCAGCTCTAAAGGAATGGATGGGTGGAGCAATAAAAAATAAAAATAAAAAACAAACTCAAAAAGTGACCTCGTAAGTACTCACTAGCTTTGTTCAGTAGTTCTGTGGAGGCGTTGCATAGTTTGGCAGCTGGACACCTACACAGGTGATTTAAAGAAAAATAAGCATACCCATTTTTAATAAAAGGGCTTACTAAAAAGGTCATTACTTTTGAAAGCGGAATTAAAAAAATCTACATTACCTCTGACACGCTCTTCTTCATCAGAAGATGTTAATCCTGCAAAAAAAGTTCACAAACATTGATGTGAAAAAAGTTTTAGGCCCAATTTTTGTCAGGCAGATGTTTGTTTATGTTTATTAAGTTTGTTCATTTTTTTTTTACAAAAGAAGCAATACAAGACAATCTCATAATGATAGTGTACAAAATGTAAAAAAATGAAAGGTAGCAGAAAGAAGAATAAATCTTATTATATCTGCTCCTTATCTCCAACAATCAGATTAAACAACAGTAGTCAAACCATGTAAACAATAATAATCTTCAACCAACTTTTTCCAACAATCAGGTTAAACAATAATATTCTTCAACCAACAGTACAAAATGACTAACTCTTTCTAATTTTCTAACTAATACTAATACAGTACAAAATGACTAACTCTTTCTAATTTTCTAACTAATACAATACACATTACGTTATTTCACATATATTTTTTTAACACATTTGTTTTGATCATTTTTTTAAATGTAAACATTGACTTGGCATTTTTAACTACATTCTCCAAGCCATTCCATAATCTAATTCCCTGGATTGAGGTAGAACGTCCCTTCAAACTGGTTCTGAATTGTGGTTTTACAAACAACTCTGTTCCCTTAAGATTATAACAACTTTGTCTTTTAACAAAGTGCATTTGGATATTTAAAGGTAATGCATTATTTTGAGCTCTATACATAACTGATAAAATATTATAGTCTACCAAATCATGGAACTTCAATAATTTTAGTTTACATATGTATAAATCACTTGAGAATGACAAACATACCGCTTAAAAAAAAAACACATACAGTACATTTAGAGACAATTTAGAGACAATTACAGTGAATCAAAAAATAAAATGTCTTACTTTGAGCTGGTCAAGCCTGTCTCCGTCTTTTTAGCATGTTAGCTCCTTGCACATCCGACCTCAGCAGATTTGTGCTGCTCCACGCAGTCCAAACTGTTTACAAGAAGGACTGTTAGCATGTTAACTCCATACATAATGAAGGGAAAAAGAGTGAATAACTTACTGCGCCGTTTCTCCATCCAAAAGGCCGCGTATCGTTAGCATTTTAGCTCCGCAATTTGTTAGCGTTAGCATGTTAGCTCGTTGCTACTCCGGTCAGGTCCGGCTCGCACGCTGTCTGCTGCTTCACGCAGTCAACAGCGTCTTTTTCATTCGCCCATCTGTCCCTCAGCACAACCGCCGTTCATCTACATCTCATGTATCCATGCGCAGGAACCTCTGAGCGGACACAAGATTTGACTGTCGAAGCCGAGACAAACCGAAGCTAGTCAAAACATGGCGGCACTACCGAAAACTGACTGCTGCCGGAAACTGTGGGAAACTGCCGCAAACCCTATCTGGGTGTCCAAACATAACAAAATAGAATTTTGACACACCTAAAACAATTAAAAGTAAAAGTAAATTTACACATGAGTTTGTAATAATTGCAGAGATGTGAACACGTATGATTTGGAAATGTAATTATCAATACAGAGGTCTAGTGGTGACAGAACAAGCAGCTTCATTGATCACGTTGACTATCCGCATTACATTGTAACACATTTACTATGTAAAAATTAATTTGAACTCAAGGTGGTGTGAAACATGAATAAAGTTTAGATTTTTTACTATTATTTTTTTTAATTTGAGGTAAGTTTGTGTGTGCTTTTACTGGTAATGTACAGTATACCCATAGTAATTCACAGCCCAGGTCCAGGTTGAGAAATGCTTTTAAGACAATAAAAGTGCACTGTGTACTCAAGACCAGGTTTATTGTTGTGTTTATTTATATTGTATATTTATTAGGGCTTGAGGAAGTGCTAAATAATCCATAGTTATACCTTTGGCGTCTCCCTACAACACACGTTTTCTATAGGGGAAAGGAAGCTGCAGTGACCACAGGTGCACCTGTTGAAAGAGGTTATTTTTGCTTTAGTATAATTTGGATACATATGTCTTACTTGAGATAGTTTAACATTAACAAATATGACAATTGTTACTGCTTTGAACATTAGCCTATGTTGCTAATATCAATTTACCACTCAGGAGGGGGTGAAAAGTCCTCCACCTAGCATGTCACGAGGTGTGGCCAGGACCGTGACATGCAGCTAGCATGTTGCATACATTATGCTAATGCTAGCTGCATGTCACAGTCCTGGCCACACCTCCTCGCTCTAACCCCCATATACCGGTAAGTTCAATAGTACATTTTCCTACTAAGGATATTATATGTGAAATTACTGTCATATATTGTTCTTATAAGTATACAAATTATATATGTTTCATTTTATACAAATTTACTAAGGATCTTATACCTGGTTTCAATGCATTATACAAAAAATATAAGTTTCAAACAAAACATATAAAAACTTTATAAAATTTATATATATCTTTTCCGTATGGGTTAGTCCATACAGGCACGCTTGTTGATTTGTGGGCATAGTAGCAGGTTGCAAACTTGATTTGTGGGTGGCAATAGGGTAGTCAGGCGGGGAGCTTTGCTCTGACCAGATCTATCTCCAAACTGGCTCAGCGATTGTTCCAAACTCCTTTTTGTAGGGATGCACTGGCTCTAGCCGCAACAGGTGTTGCTCTTCCTCTCGAGACAGTGGGATCCTGTTCACCCTTGTTTTAGTCACCTCTAGCAGGACCCAGTTTGAGGGGGGATTCACTGGCATCTCTTCCTGAAGGAGTACTGGAATCTGTAGTTTGTTGAGAGAAGAACTGGACACCAAAATCTTGTAAATTGTTAAATAAAACTGTAGGGCCTTTTTACCCCATGACTCATTTGTGGGTCAGGTGAAGGCCTAACTGTGGGTAACTATTAGTGAGTTAAATCTGTAAACTTAAACTAATTTCTGTAATGGTTATAATAAATAAAAAAACTTAAAATACAATTCCATTCTTACAATCTAAAACATATGTATTTAATGGCAAACAACAACAACAACAACAACAACAAACAACAACAAATGATTTCATTCTTCAGTGAAAATAAGTAATCACTCATTTTGATTTGGAGTTAGTTTTAATTAGTATGATCATTGTAATTGAGTAGTAAGAGATGTTTTATACTTACTTAAAAATACTTTACCTTTTTCATAGTCTGTAGAAAAAGCTTAAACATATGTGCAACAAAAATAGAAAAGTACAAATAACATACAGCGCTGTAGGAGTAAAGAATTTACAATACAACATGTGGTTCATGAGCACAAAATAAGTCCAGTCTAGTCGAGTCAGTCGTGTTTAAAATGTAGAACCACCACATTTCAAAACAACCTTTTGATTAGATCCACTTCAGGGCATCCCCATTTTTGGATCTGTTAAACACACATTTCAAACAGGGGAAAAATAAATACATATTTATTAAACGATATATACAAAAGCAATGTGGTTTGTAGGTTTCTGATTTATCCTACAGTACAACGTGTCAATTTTCATTCAATGTGGTTGTCCTTTAAATGGTTATGATTGGCGTTTTGTTGTTTGTTTTGAATATAAAAATCTAAGAAGTTATTTTTGTATAACTAATGATCTAATCAATGTATGAGCTGTTTCCCTTTTATGAGTTATCATTATTGTTATTAGTGTTTTATTCTTTATTATTATTAGGTATTTCTTAGCCTGGTTTAAACCAGACCCTTGTCCTTCACTTCGCTTTGGACTAGGGTCTGGCATCTCTGCCATAGACAACGATTTCTCCTGGAGATTTTTGAATGGACCAATCAGAGAACAGGAGGCAGAGTTTTGTTAGTTTAGCCTGGCGAGGTCCAGGCTATCAGATAAATTGCTCAGAAACCACTCGGTGGATATTTTTTCTGCCACCAGTGTGTAATTATATGTCTTTAATTTACTGACTGTTGGCCTAGATGAAACATTTGAGATAAAATTCGATTTTTTATCATTTATTTTCGTAGCGCACCCGAGGCTGTTTGGAAAATATCAAACCGAAACTATTTAATATCCAGCAGATTTGACCATTTCGTGAATTGATTTAGGAACTGTTAAGCTCAGGAACACTTCTGATATAACGTCAGCTATGAAATATATTTTTTCTCAGCAGAGAAATAATAGTTTTTTACCTTGTTTTGATGAAAATTCGTTCGTGGCGGCAGCCATTTTGAATGACGACGTCAGTCGACATCGTTCAAAACTCCGCCTTCTGCTCTCTGATTGCTCAGGAACACTTCTGATATAACGTCAGCTATGAAATATATTTTTTCTCAGCAGAGAAATAATAGTTTTTTACCTTGTTTTATTGAAAATTCCTTCGTGGCGGCAGCCATTTTGAATGACGACGTCAGTCGACGTCGTTCAAAACTCCGCCTTCTGCTCTCTGATTGGTCCGGTCAAAACCTACCGGAGATATCCTTGTCTATGGGACAAGTCCCAGACTGTGCAGTGAAGGGAAATGAGAATTGAGCGGAGCTGTGCAGGAAGGCGAGGGCCAGGCTAGGTATTTCTAGGAACAGTCTTCAAAATCCCTCCGTTTGAAACAGTTTTCCTGATTCACCTAAGTTTTCATGGGTTATAATTTAGTAAAACACAGTCTGAGTAATCGTTTCAGACATGTATATATAAACAATCTAAGTTTTGAAAGCATAAAGCTAAATGTGAAACAAGATCTTGTATAAAAAATTTCCAAGAATGTTTTAACCATTTCCCTTGTGGCAAATCAGACCAACTAAAGTGAGCTCCTTCAAAGGCAAAGGCAATCATGTATTTAATTTAGAAAACATTAGCAAATTCAATCCATGTCAAGTTTCAGGTATAGGTTTCTTTTGTGAATGAGTCTTTTTGACTCATGAGACTAACCTGTAAAATAAAAATATAAACATTAACTTGTTTCAGGGTTATGAGCTGGGATCATATCCCTGTTTCATCACAGAGTTACAAGAACTGAAAAAATAAGTTGTCAGACCCACATAAGTACAGTATAAACTAAGAATCATGTGGCTTGCACTAGCAAGCCCTAACATGAGCATATGTGTTTCATTTAAAAAAATTATCATAGCAGACTGAAGATTTGAACACGATACCAGGGTCATTGACAGATCCTCACAGATCAATATGGAGTACAACCGCTGCTGGACTGCTGGTATGGGTGACTTCAGGACCTGGGGCCTCATGTACAAAGACTTGCGTGGATTTCTTACTGAAAAGTGCCGCACGGTCAAATCCAGAAATCTGCCTACGCACAAAAAAATCCAGATGTATCAAACTGTGCGTACACCGGAATCCACGCACATTCCTTTTGTACATCACAATTAACGTGGAACTGAGCGCACGTGAGACACCTCCCCTGACACGCCTTCATTTACATATGTTAAACAGATGCAAATTACTTCCTGCATGTGTGAAGGACATGTTTGTTTGATCCCTGCGCGATCAGAAATCATTTCTAGATTCAGGAAAATAATGAATTTAATATAATATGAGTGAGGAAAAAATCCTAAGTAAGAATAGTAATAAAATGTGTTTATCACGCAAAGAACGAGTGATTGTGTGTCGGTATTTGTGTGTGCGCGCACCCTGCTTTGGTGCGCAACCGGCTCATCCATTCATTCTGAGTGAAAATATTAACTTTGCGCACGAGTTTATTACCATAATTACTGTAAACACAGAGGAACTTAGATGTTTGGTAGAACATAGATCTTTGTTTATTTAATAGATGATATGAAGAAACGAGTCTGTGCGTCTCAGTGGAGAGTTTTCATGACATGACATGATGTTGGAGTCTCCAAACGCTGCGCGCCCCGCAGCCTTGTGCGCATCTGTTTGTCTGTGAAGCTTTTACTCTCCTACAAGTTATATATGGTGTACTTTCACGTGCCATTTTGGAGAAATCTACAATAAACGCAGTTTATTAAACACATCCACTGCCGTGTAACCGAGGGTGCACGCGCGCTCCAAAGCGCGACACTCAGCCTTTGGAATCATATGGATGAGACATGAATCGGCTTTGTGTGGACTGGACAGTCCTGATCGACCTGCAGCTCCCTCTGGAAAGCTCAGGAACAGTTTGATCGCTGCTTCTGCACGCGTTGTGTGGTTCCTGCGTTGTGCTCCAGAGCGCAGTGCCAAAATGAAAAAGGATTATTCCTGAAAAACGGCTGATAAGCCATATCATAGATCAGAAAATTATATCTGTTTATAAATAAATGATCTGCGTGTTACACTATGTATTATATCCTCCAGTAAGGCTGAATGAATCCGTTCCTGTTAAATGTATTTTTTGCACAACTTTGCGCGTCCTTTATTTGCGTCCATGTGGATGTAATAATTGTTATCATGTGTGTTTGGTGGGAATATTAATCATTTTCACATCATGAACAGTTAATAATAATAATAATAATAATAATGAATTCAATTTATAACGCACTTTTCATTAATGAAAATCTCAAAGTGCTACAAGGTGCAACAGAATTAAATGTCAATAAAACAAATAATAAAACAATTAAAATCAACAACAGTATCAGCTAAGATCAAAAGTAGAATCATGAGGAGTAAAGTATGCTCGGTTGAAAAGAAAGGTCTTCAAGCCGCTCTTAAAGTCAACCACAGACTGTGGGGCTTCAGTTTCTCTGAATCACCTGTAAGTGTCGCCAAAGGAACAAGAACCACAGAAACGTGCGTACGCCTGCTCGGGAGCTTGCGTGGAAATGTACCTGGATGCACATATATTCACGTTCAGTTCAGTTTTGATACATACGGGGTTTTGCGTGGATAGTGACGTAAGCAAGTTTTTTGTGCGCACGCACGGTTGATACATGAGGCCCCTGTTCTCTTTGTCTTTTTGGAGAACATGTTCAGCCTTTTCTTGTTCCAGCATCCAATGAGATTTTTCTGGGTGCTGATTTTCGTCGTCCAGGATGCTCCACATCCGGACCGCATATTCTGGCTTTTTGTGTTTGATGACCGTGTTTTGACAGTTCTTTGACAAATTATTTGCCTTCACTTGGCTGAAAGTCTTTGTGGACAGTCTTTTGCTTGGATGACAGTCCAGTGCACTGCCTTCGTTTAGTGCCTTTGTTTCAGTTGTTCTTTGTTTAAAGCCCTTCAAATGGTTCTTTTTCGCATGGTTGCATAGGAGTCCAGACCATGGTGTTCTCAGTGAAGTCATAGTGAGCCAGTTTTGGACATTCCTTATATATTAAATTTGATCGATCCAATCAATAACCACAATAGCTGTGATGCAAAAAGTCAGATGCTACATGTGTTTTTGACATAGTCCTATCTTAATGCATGTATTACTATGTGTCCTGCAAAGTGTCGTGGGATCTATCAGACTTACTCTTCCCGTTCCACCAACACTGTCTTGTGAGGTTGCTTCAAAAAGAGTGAAAAATAGAAAAATGTAAAAATCCTTAACAAACCAAGTTCAAAGTAATCATCCGTTAACAAGCTTTATTGTGAATCCTTCGACAGAGGCATCCTTTTAATCTGATCTGCACAACAGATCTAAAATCATTAATTCACACATGAGAGTAATCGTCAATTTAACCTGAAACCAGAAATATTGTAGCCCAATTATATATCAGAAAATATCATGTACTGTTTTCTAGGACCACCTTACTAGTATAAATGATAATTAGCCAATTCATTGAGCTTTCTAAGATCCACCCTCTCTTCGGATTTATTTGTGTACTGTTTTTAATTTTCATGTTAAAACGGCACCGTTGGATGCCCTCATATGTTGTCAATTTATTGAAATTGTTAAGATAAGTCCTCATTGCTCAGTGGCTCACTTATTAAAAGTCCAAACATAGGCTCGTTCATTTTGGCCTGCAGTTTCAGGTAAATAAACTATCAGTCAATGTTTAAAGCTGGGGTATGTAAGATTGTAATGTAGTCTGTAACTTTTCAAACAAGCGGCCGTGGCGTAGTGGTAATGGCAGTCGTCCCCCGATCGGAAGGTTGGTGGTTCGAATCCCGGTTCCCCACACCATGTGTCGTTGTGTCCTTGGGCAAGACACTTAACCCCGAGTTGCTCCCGGTAGGACTGGAAAGCACCTTGCATGGTAGTCTGCCGCTACCGGTGTATGAATGTGTGTAGCATTCAATGTGTGTAGCGCTTTGAGATTTTCACTAATGAAAAGCGCGTTATAAATTGAATTCATTATTATTATTATTATTATTATTATATTTTTAACATATTTCTTCACTCTGTCACTATCTACTGACAGACTGATTTTAGACAAAGTAATCTCTGAAAAAACTATAGTCCCCTTGCTTCTCTATCAGCATTTATAAAAACACTGAAAACACAAGAGTGACCAGGACACTGACAGCCAATCAAAACAGAGTTGTTTGTCACGCCCCAACCCACGCCCCCACCTGTCCCAGCCGCAGCTCGTTCTCATTTAAAGGATTGCAAAGCGATGCAGGACTGTTTTTTATGTGACACAAAATGTATTAAATATCCCTTCTTTATCCCAGAGCTGGACTTTTATTTAGTTTTTTTTGCCAAAAGTCAAGTGATCGCTTCATCCTTCACTGACGAGGAAATGGATTTGTCACGACTCACGAGCGAATTAAAACATGTCCAACGTTGCTTTGTGAACCTCTGCTGATGTCTTCTGGTTTTTGTGTTGTAGGATGAGTGATTCGTGTTTTTATTATATTTTTTAAACAGTTACATTATCATATAAACACAGAACTTTGGAGCGCAGAGACAGGAGGTAGAGCATTCCACACATTCCAGACCAACGCTGAGACATGAGGAAGTCACGAGCGAATTAAAACATGTCCAACGTTGCTTCGTGAACCTCTGCTGATGTCTTCTGGTTTTTGTGTTGTAGGATGAGTGATTCGTGGTTTTATTATATTTTTAAACAGTTATATTATCATATAAACACAGAACTTCGGAGCGCAGAGACAGGAGGTGGAGCATTCCACACATTCCAGACCAGCGCTGAGACATGAGGAAGTCACGAGCGAATTAAATCATGTCCAAACGTTGCTTCGTGAACCTCTGATGATTTCTGCTGGATTTTGTGTTGTAGGACTAGCGCTCCATGGTTTTATTTTATTTTATTAGAAGGTTTTATTACCATAAACACAGAATATCGCAGCGGCTCTGAGCAGACACACAGCAGGGGGCGGAGCAGATCCCAAGTTCAGCGGAGCACTGTGGCATTCTGCTACCTCCCCTCAGAGCCATATATAGCTCTGAGGGGTGGGAGCAGAATGCTTTTCTGCGCTGAAAATATTTCTAAGTCCCAGAGTGTTCAAATATCGCAGACCCCAGCTTTAAAGTCCAATTTCCATTTATTACAAATTGAGATTCAAATTATGTCCTAAATAGAAAAGTATTGATTAAAATTAAAATGTGTATTGAGTCAGGGCATGTCTGTGAGGGCTACTTCCCATTTTACTATTCTATATTATAATATGCAACCCCAATCTGTTTGAATAAAATACCTCTTATTACCGCTGTCAATGCTTATGCATTGCATGGTTGAATGATATGTTATTCTAATTCCCTTTCAAATTTACCAGACCTCTTGTTGCTTTTAATGTCCATAATTTATGCAAATCAATATCAAAATTAGGTTTTAACAATAAAATGTGTTTTTTACTCCTGGGGAGTTAACTGGTTTGGTGTGTGTAGTTAACTTATATTTGCTGAAAAGTTACTTCTAATAAAGCATATCATTATTGGGAAAAGAGTGCTTGCCTTAACCTTTTTAAATGAGAGCTATATTAATAACATATTTTTAACATCAACGGATATTCACACTAGTTTAGGTAACTCTTAAAAGGAAAAAGCTCTTAAAATCTAAAAAACATTTTCTTAGGTATGGCAAAATCATTTAGATTAATTAATTTAAACTGAGTGTTTCAATTTAAAATGTAGTTTAAAAAATTCTCAGACAAGAATACTTTTCTATTTTTTATAAGTGTCAAAGTTTTTCATCTTAGTTATTAAACTTTTAAAAGACTGAATTTACTGTCAAATTTAAAAAGAAATTTTTGCAAATTTTGTTTAAGATATGTTGTCCATTAAAGCCTCCAGTATAGCTGTCCGTTGTGTCCAACGCCGTTGGACTCGCGTGTGCTTCGCACTGGCAGTTCATTTATACTCTGTGCAAGCACAGCTCTCTGGAGTGCAGGCTACAGGACAAATTGATGTCGCTGATTGGTCATTTGCTGACACGCGAGGTAGTTTATCAACGCACACGCGTAGGCGTAGTAGAATTTGAGCTTGGCGCGTTCACGCCCGCGATCAAAGGCTTTTACCGCGGCGCTCACACGGCGCTGACACGACGTGCCGTGGCGCTCAGATTAACGCGCAGCTATACTGGGGCCTTAATGCTTAAACCTAATTTTGATCTGTTTATGGTCCATCCATCCATCCATTTTCATCCCCTTATCCGGGGTCGGGTCGCGGGGGTAGCAACCTAAGTAGGGATGCCCAGACTTCCCTCTCCCCAGCCACTTGGAGCAGCTCCTCTGGGGGAATCCCAAGACGTTCCCAGGCCAGCCGAGAAACATAGTCCCTCCAGCGTGTCCTGGGTCTTCCTCTGGGTCTCTTCCCGGTGGGACATGCCCGGAACACCTCACCAGGGAGGCGTCCAGGAGGCATCCTAACCAGATGCCCGAGCCACCTCAACTGGCTCCTCTCGATGTGGAGAAGCAGCGGCTCCACTCCGAATCCCTCCCAGATGACCGAGCTTCTCACCCTATCTCTAAGGAAGAGTCCAGACACCTTGCGGAGAAAACTCATTTCAGCCGCTTGTATCCGAGATCTCGTTCTTTCAGTCACTCTCACTGTTTATGGTGTTTAATTTAAATTATTAAGCTTTTCATGAAAGTTTAAACCGTCAATAATTGTAAGTGTAGTACCTTCTTTGACCACTGTGGTTCCTCTACAGGAAAATACAGAGTTTTTACGTTTCTCTTTCCGGGTCAAAGTTCTTAATGACGTCAGGCCATCGTTTTTGGACTCGTCATCATTAGGCTCTGGCCATCATTATCTTTTCTACAGAGCTATTTGATAAAAATTGGTAAGCGAATTCTCAGCTCTTTTTGCAGAGAAAACACAATTTAAAAACCTTCAATATTACAGTATCACTATCTATTTCTGAATTTTGATGGACGAACAAAGCTACATCTTCGTTAGCAACTTTTTGCTTCCAGTCAGCTACAATTTTCGACGCAATCCCATCATGGCTGATCCCGGTGTCGTCACCGGTAGAAAATCAACGAACTATGATACCGTCGTTTCAAAACAGCCTTGTTTTTCCTGTGGTGGCGGATTATTGGCAAACCTGCGCTTAGAGGCCACTTAGACTTCCTAATATGTGAGAGAGACATTTTTTAGTGCACAGAAATACAAACACTAAAAATAATTTATCGTGCATCGCATAACAATTGATGTGTATCCAGTCAGCTACCATTTTCGACGCAAATAAAATCTAATCGTAGCTGATTAAAGTCGGATCGTTTGGCCGTTAGGTTTCCAATACAAAACGCGAATCTGTCCGCTTGGTTTAGCGAAACAATTTGGATTTTTTAATCGTTAAAAATGCTTATCAAACAGGCCGCTAGCGAATAGCTATGCTAATGCCAAATCCAATGCAAAAATGTTCAAAATGTTTACGTTTGTCAAGCCTTAGCCTAAAATATTTGGATTAGAATTTCGTAAACAAGATTGATCAAATTCCGAAATCTTTGTGTACCATTCGGCTATATTTTCACAATTTAAAAATGTATGTAAATATTTATTTTATATTTAACTAAAAGTTTCAATTAACCTTATTGCAGACGTTAGCGCATCACTGATGTGTTTCAGAGATGAATCTACCCATTTATAATTATTTCATAAGTAAAGAAAAATAGAACGATTAACGTTATATTAACTATTTAACTAGTGAACTATTTTTTTATTTAACCAATGCCTCAAAAAATTTTGTCATGTAGCTGAATAAAAGTGTAACCTGATTGTTTTTTTTCTGTGTCTTTAGGAAAAGATCCATCAACAAGCTTCAAGCAAGGCATTATCAAGTTTTTTGGTTTGTAAAGTTATTTAAATAAAAATCTATTTTAAAACTACAGTATTTTCTGGTGTGTAGGTCGCACCTGTGTATAGGTCGCATTGTCCAATTATCAGCAATAGATTGGAAAAATCCATAGATAGGTCGCACTGGTGTATAGGTCGCACCTACGTTTAGCTCTGCTGCAAATGTCTGCCACAAGAGCACATAGCAGGGCTTTAAAGAAGATTAACTCTTAAAATCAATTATTTGTTTGATAAAAATTATAGCAAATATGTGTCTGAGCTGAACTTTTCCTCAATAAATGAACGTAATTGTGAAA
>JBBPBX010000392.1:6397-85227 GCA_038048925.1 Garcialebias charrua
AGCAACAAGAAAACAGATCAGCATCAGCATGATGTGATATTTTGCAGTGTTTATTTTTATTTTATTTTTATTTATTCATTCATGAGTCTAACAGCCTCAGGGTAGAAGCTGTTCCTCAGTCTAGTGGTTCTACATTTGATGCTCCTCAACCTCCGTCCTGAGGGGAGTGGGGCAAAGAGTGAGTGTGCTGGGTGAGTGAGGTCTTTCATGATGCAGGTGGCTCTTTTCCTGCATCTGGAGGTGTAAATGTCTGTGATGGTGGGGAGACTGACTCCAACAGACTTCTGTGCAGCCTTCACCACTCTCTGTAGAGCTTTCCTCTCTTCAACTGTGCAGCCTCCATGCCACACGTTGATGCTGGAGCACAGGACGCTCTCCACTGCACACCTGTAGAACGAGGTGAGAACTGGGCTGCTCAGACCAGCACGTCTCAGCCGTCTGAGGAAGTAGAGTCTCTGATGACCTTTCTTGATCAGGCTGGTGGTGTTGTTGCTCCAGCTGAGGTTATCATTCATGTGTACACCCAAGTATTTGTAGCTGGAGACCACTTCCACTGCAGACCCACCTATTTTCAGTGGGGCGTGGGTGTGTTTATTCCTTCTGAAGTCCACAATCATCTCCTTTGTCTTCTTCACATTCATGTGAAGATTATTCTCTTTGCACCAGCTCTCCAGGTGTTCCACCTCCTGTCTGTAGCTGGACTCATCATTGTTTGTGATGCATCCCACCACCGCTGTATCATCTGCAAACTTAACAATATGACAGCCTGGAAGTGTGGCTGTACAATCATATGTGAGCAGAGTGAACAGAAGGGGGCTCAGCACACATCCTTGAGGAGAGCCAGTGCTGAGGGTTATGGTGGAGGAGGAGAAGTTGTGGATCTTCACGGACTGTGGTCTGTCTGTTAAGAAGTCTAGTACCCAGTTACAAATGGAGGGGCTTAGTCCAAGTGTAGATAGTTTGTCTATCAGAGTTTGGGGGATCATGGTGTTGAAGGCAGATGTGAAGTCCACAAAGAGCAGACGCACGTATGAGTCCTTCTGATCCAGGTGGGTGAGAGCAGTGTGGACCACGGAAGAAATGGCGTCCTCTGTTGATCGGTTCTCGCGGTATGCGTATTGATGAGGGTCCTCGTTGATGTTGACGGTTGCCTTGATGTGGGACATGACCAGTTTCTCAAAACATTTAGCGACTATCGGGGTGAGGGCCACCGGTCTATAGTCATTCAGACCAGTCACTGTGGAGCTCTTTGGGACTGGGATGATGGTCGCGGTCTTCAGGCAGGTGGGAACTGACTCCAGTGCAAGTGAGGTGGTGAAGATGTCAGCCAGCACCTCACAGAGCTGGTCCGCACATTCCTTCAGAACTTTCCCTGGGATGTTGTCTGGTCCGGTTGCTTTATGAGGATTAATCTTTCTGAGACTGCCTCTCACTTCTGCTGCGGTCACTCTGAGATGCTCTTCATCTGGTGATGAGGTGAGTCTGGTGCTAGCTGGTCTGTTTGGATCATCAAAACGTGCATAAAACTTATTGAGGGCATCAGGCAGAGATGGGTCCCTGGGGCATTGTTTGTTCTTGCCTTTGTAATCTGTTATGCATTTAATACCCTTCCACATGCTCCGTGGGTCTTGTGAGGTGAACTGTCCCTCGATCCTCTGTGCATACGTGGCCTTGGCCTTCTTAATGCCTTCCCCCAGTTCTTTCCTGCTCTTTCTCAGCTCCTCTTTATCTCCGGACTTGAATGCAGTGTCCCTGGCTGCTAGCAAGGCGCGAACTTCTTTATTTAACCAGGGTTTTCGGTTCGGGTAAGATTTAACATATTTTTTTATGGATACATTTTCAGAGCATGTACTGATGTAGCCCAGGAACTAAACCACTAAAGTTTTTCATGTGGTGTTCTGCCACTCCACCTGCCTCTCTACAGGATGTGTGAGTGTTGCCTTCAGTCTCAGGGATCTGGGACTGAGTTTGTTGTGTTGTTACTGACTTTTAAACCTGTCTGTACATAGCTCTGAGTCAGTTTTGTTCCCCTGTTTGGGGTCACCGCCGAGGCCTGTTCTGACCTTCTGGCGTTTTGTTTAAAAAAAAAAAAACACAAAAAACAAAAAAAACAAAAACACAAAAACAATAATCAATGTTTGTGAGGCTGCGGTGCAGCTGTCACACGCCTGTCAGGCCTCAGTGCAGGCCTGCAGGCTTATCCGCCGATCACCAGCGCCCTCCTCTGGTGCGTCGTGACGTAGGACGTACGGATGACGTATGAGGAAGGACAGAGGTGTTTTTGGGTGAGCAAGGACTTCATGCTTGGGCTGGACCCAATGGGGCATGGACTACATCCTGCTACGCCCTTTATCCAATAGGAGCTAAAGGGCGAGCTATACGAAGTATAACGTTGGTTACGTATTGTAACCCCAGACTTTACGAGTATAGCGGAGCCCTTTAGCTATGTGGGCCACATTGGCTCTTGGATGGCTGAATGATAAGCTTTTCGAGGCTTTTCCTTCCGTGTGGTGGACTTATATGCACACGGGGCGGGCCCACACTGTAGGTGGGCGTGGACTAAAGGTTATTCAGTATGACGCTGTCACGGGGGAAGATTTCCCTCCACGTGGTTTCTCCTCCACTACAAGCTCGAGGGAGCCTGACTGTCCCTTTCCGGCCAGGGCTCCCGTGGGCCACTCACGTGGCGGAGGTAGAGCCCTCGAAATGGTTAATGACCATGTCGCGCGCGAACGATCACGCGCACGCGCGCCCACTGTCGGAGAGACACGCCCAGTGGAGGGAGCTGTGCACTCTCGACAAGTGGATGGACGCGCTCATCCGCAAAGGTTATGCGCTTCAATTCGCTCCAAAACCTCCTCCTTTCAGAGGAATATTAGGTAACACTTTATAATAACTACACACTATTTAGCCTTATTTAAGCATTAATAAACATTTAATTAACATTGAAAACATCATTAATTAAGGATGATTCACACTTAATACACTATTAATTAACACACTTGTTAACACACACAAAGTGTAATTGTGAACCCTTCTAAAGTGAAGACTATTCATGCTTTATTAAGGTTTTGTTAATGTTTAATAAATCCTAAATAGCCACAAGTTATTTTTCACTTGTGGAAATCAGACAAAATGAATATACTATCTATTAATCCTGCAATGCATCATTAATTAAGGCAGTTGCTAGTAGTTACTTAAGTGTTTTTGTGAACCCTTCTAAAGTGAAGACTATTCATGCTTTATTAAGGCTTTGTTAATGTTTAATAAATCCTAAATAGCCACAAGTTATTTTTCACTTGTGGAAATCAAACAAAATGAATTCACTATCTATTAATCCTGCAATGCATCATTAATTAAGGCAGTTGCTAGTAGTTACTTAAGTGTTTTTGTGAACCCTTCTAAAGTGAAGACTATTCATGCTTTATTAAGGCTTTGTTAATGTTTAATAAATCCTAAATAGCCACAAGTTATTTTTCACTTGTGGAAATCAGACAAAAATCAAACCAGGAGACGTGGAATACCAAAAACATGTTTGTATTGACATTTTCTAAAAGTCAATAAAACATACATCTGTCAGTTCCAGTAATTTAACATCTGACAATAAAACATACATCTGTCACTCACAGTAATTTAACATCTGACAAAGAAATACAGTAGCAGGATAAAACATGTTGTTAACTGTACAATATGGACAACAGCATACGAAAATCAGTATAAAATGTTTACCCAACCTGGGTCATGAAACACTCAACCAGGTCACTAAAATGGCAACAACTGTGTCAAAGAAAAGTAGTGCAAAACATTTTTGGCACAAATCAAATGAGATCCTTCAAATAACATAATTACAACTCTGCAAGCTACAGCAAAACGTGCAAACAAAACAAAAAGCTGTCAGTATAGACTGATTTGAATTCTCTGAAATGCTAAACCCCTGCTATAGTCAACACAATCATGTTCCCTTACTTTATTTTGAAAGGGAGCAGTTTTCCGGAAGCCTTAAAATCTTTAACTAGTTGTTCGGCCTCTGGATCTTCCTTAATTGCAAAGTCACATCGTGCTGCAAATACAGAGAGTTTTACTTGGGAGTTGAAGGTTTGTAACATTTCCCTATATTTTGTAGGTGCAACAATAGATAGCTCTGCAATTGGAGCAGTAATGACAACTGTGTTCCGGTCCACTCCATAGCGCTTGAATGCGTTAGCCATTGTACCGCCTTTCTTGAAGAGCTTCAGAAGTTTTTTGTAGCGAATCACTACTTGCTTTGGATGTTGGGCTGCAAATTTATGCAAATACAAATTAAATAAACAAATTGTAACAAACAAATACAAATAAAAGAGGACCAAATTACAGTTTTACATTTTTACCTCTCTGACAAGCCCACTCTTCCACTTTTTGCCTTTTTTGTCTTTTTCTTCTTCGCCAGCCTTTTTTCCACTTTCTTCTCTTCATCAGATGATGGGCAGCACGGTGGCACAACTGGTAGAGCTGCTGCCTCTCAGCGAGAAGGTTGCCGGTTCAAATCCCGGTCCGGGGCCTTTCTGGGTGGAGTTTGCATGTTCTCCCCGTGCATGCGTGGGTTTCCTCCGGGTACTCCGGTTTCCTCCCACAGACCAAAAAACATGCTTGTTAGGCTGATTGGTGACTCTAAATTGACCCTAGGTGTGAGTGTGAGAGTGGATGGTTGTTTGGTGTGAGTGAGACAGGTCCCTCTTGTAAATGAGTCCCCGTGACTCAACGAGGCTAGCCTGTATAAATAAAGGTTGAATGAATGAATGAATGATGTGGCAGTTTCAGAGGAGGTAGATGATGAACTTGAATGTTCTGATGATGTTTCAGAAAGGTTGGAGGACAGGTCTATTGCCTCTTCAGAGCCCTTTTTAGAGCTACTGTTGGTTCTTTTCAGAGCTGCAAAAACATATGTAAAACAACAGTGTTTTGCACATGGCTTATATTAGGTGGTACTTCATTAATCCAGAGACAATTACAAGGTAGTTTGCCACTCACATACAATCATAACCATCCAAAAAATACTACATTAAAACTCCACTTATAAATACCCTGATGCATGCTCAATAATCCAGGTAGAAAAATCCAAAAAAGCTAAGTCTGGTCCTCTGGACATTCAAAAAACAAAACAAAACAAAGCAAAAAAAAGCTGTAGAAACGTTTCGTCTTTCGTCCGAAAGACTTCCTCAGTCTGAGAAGCTGTGTTCAGCTCAGTCTTATAAATAGAACCCTCCCACAGTGGATCAACCAGTTGGCTGATGACAGCCGAAACAAGCTGCTCACATGATCAAGGAGGACCATCAGCCTAATGATGGATCGTTAACACCCTGATGGTTGTTTGCTATTCACAGAGGGCTGAGTGATACTAGCAATAACAGCGTTGTATAAGGGGGACAGTTGAACCCGGAGGCCTCCACCTCTGTTTAATGATGGACGGTTTCTTTTCACAAAGATGGCCTCCTTTACTCCTCTCTCAAACCATCGTTCCTCTCTATCAAGGATGTGAACATCTTCATCCCTGAAAGAGTGACCGCTGGCCTGGAGATGAGTGTAGACCGCAGAGTCCTGACCTGATGATGTTGATCTTCTGTGCTGGGCCATCCTTTTGGCCAGTGGCTGTTTAGTTTCCCCGATGTAAGACTGATCACAGCCCTCCTGACACTGAACAGCATACACAATATTACTCTGTTTGTGCCGGGGGACTGGATCTTTGGGATGAACCAGTCTTTGTCGTAATGTATTTTGGGGTTTAAAAGCCACTGGGACGTTGTGTTTAGAAAATAAACGTCTCAATGTCTCTGAAACTCCCGCAACATACGGAATGACCACTGGTCTGGGTCTGGGTTCCTTCTTTTCACCTGATGGCTGGCTGGAGTCCTGTTTGGGTTTCTTCTCTGCTTTCATCCTAACTGGGCCTTCCTGAAAGCAGCTACAGATCTTAGTCTACTTCGACACTGTTAAGTTTTAAATAAACAACTGAATAAATTAAATATCAGAGTCAGAGTCAGAGTCAGAGAGAATTTATTGTCATTTGCACCGCATGTAGTACATGTGTTGAAAACGAGATTATGTACACAGGGTCCCAGTTACATCCAACAACAAATGCAAGAGAAAAACAATAATAACATCTAGGATTAACTAAGAGAGACATCAGCTAGTAATACACTAAGCCCTAATGTAGTAGAAAAACATCATTATAAACAGCAGCACGAACATGAGCAGATGGTCACAGATGAACGCAGATAGTCACAGATGAACGCAGCAACAAGAAACAGATCAGTATCAGCATGATGTAACATTTTGCAGTGTTTATTCTTATTATTTATTTATTCATGAGTCTGACAGCCTCAGGGTAAATATAGACTGATATACACCTTTGTTATAATCCTGAACATACAAGTAACACTCAGTAAGCATAATTGTACAACAATAACTAAAACAGCGACGCTTCCCATTGTAAAGAGGTAGTGCGCACTCCCGCGGCAGCCGATCACTGTCGGACAATCACTTTATGGCACGACACCGGTAACTCCTGAACACACGTGAACTAACAAAAGTACACTTACTGCTTGTTGCACCATCCGCCATGTCCTCCGGTGGTTCCATCTCTTTACTGGCATCTGATTTGTCACTGGTAGCGCCAATACGCATAACTTTTCGACTGCCTCTAGGCATATTTACTTTGCTTTTCCCTCTACTTGCACACATTCGGCAGCAGTGGTAAACACGTGGCAATAGTGTCGCTTGTTCTGTCGATTGTTGATGACGTCTCGATTGTTGACGACGTCACGACTGTTGACGACGTCACGACGCAGGACATGTTCGCGGCTTTTTTGTTTTTTTTACAGGAAGACTGTGAAATCAACAACAATGAGAAAATTCACCAAACTAAGGAGGCTTATTAATGGTGAGATGAATAAAAGAAAAGCATTGAGACTCATCAAATGGCTTCAAACGAAGGAACTGCTGAAAAGGAGAATGAAATGCAAAAGCTGTCATCGGGATATGAAACTAAAGAGAAGATCAAACACTGGAGATCAGTATGCCTGGTATGAAACTCTTTGACAAAGTAATTTAATAAGATTTACCTGACTAAATAAAGGTTGAAATAAGATTTACCTGACTAAATAAAGGTTGAATGAATTTATTAATTTTTATAAACTTTGTATTGTTAAAGGATGAGCAAAGTTCCTATTTTTGTAGGACATTGAAATATAGGCTAATGTAAATTAAAAAATAGTTTATTTGGGGAGAAAATACATTGAAATATCATGAAAATATTCAAATCTTATTTTCAGTCTGGAAATTATTATGGTTCTAATGCAGGTATACTGATTTTGTTTATTTGTTTACACTTTTAAAAATAGGATCTGTCGAAGTGCAGTTCATTTGGGAAGGNCTTTCTTGGAGAGCTGCCCACAGTCTGATATGATTTGTAGGGATGGGGCCGATCCGGTATCGGTATCGGCCTCCAATACAGCATAATTTACGTATCAGATTTTCAGATCCAACCTGCCGATATTTCCATCCATGATGCACGTTGGCTTCAAGCTATGGAATGGATTTCCTGAACTGAGTCGTGTCTTATGAACCCAGAGTAACAAGACCCACCTCACATTCAGGAAATATATTTCATAGTTTGCAGCCAACTACAACGTGCAGTAGCACTGTAGCTAACAGCTAGCCAACTTTTCATCATAACATGTCCGTTGTATGGAAGTATTTTACACAAAACACCACAAGACATCAACGTGCAATGTCTGCAGAGCCATAGCACCACATTAAACCGCGGTCAAGTTAGTTTTCCATTGGACATTCAAGCTCTGGGGCTTCTGCGGGATGCCACTCTCGCTGAACCGAAACACAGGCATCCCGACCCGGCCAGCCGCGTCCAGTATGACCCGGCCAGCCGCGTCCCCGTTTCGGTGGAGGGACAGGCTGAGAACGGTTGACTGAAATCAGCGCGCCTGCCCCGGATTGAACAAGAAAAACACATCGCTGAAGCCATGGAGCTCGACTGTTAACAGAGAAGTTGCTAAACTTCATCATAATTAATGACCAACCGCTGTCAGCTGTAGAAAACAAAGGATTTCACAGCTTGATACTTGCAGCCAAGATATAGTTTACCCTCTAGGAGATATTTATCAGTACAAGAGTAGACAATCATAAAAAACCACATTAATTAAAAATTACAAGAAAACTGTGTAAAAAACAAACAAACCATAAACAGCTACATTATAAAGCAATGTAAAATACAAAAAAGGAACATGTCTGAGTTGGTTTATACCATGAACTTAGCAGATGTAAAGCCATTTAATATTTTATATAATTTGTTTATTCATCCATTCATTTAAAAGAGAACATAAAACAAATTCATCAAAAAGAAATCATTGAATGAAAGGAGTGCAGTGAAAAGAGTGCAGAAAGAAGAAAAAAATTCTTATATAACCCCTTTATTTAAAAGAATATATAGAATAACTTTAAACAAACAATCACTTAAATTAATCACTAATATCCACTTTAAAGCTAGGAATAAAAAAACACGTTTTGTGTTAGCAGAATTCAATCGTAACTTTGAAACTTATCCAACATTAATAAAACTTACCTCAAGTTACCTTTTTGGACATGCATGCATATATGTGTACACATTGTACTTGAGAGGAGATAATAATAATAATAATAAAGAATTCAATTTATAATGCACTTTTCATTAATGAAAATCTCAAAGTGCTAATACACTTATTAATATTAATAAGAGATTAATACAGCCTCATATAAAATCAATTATTATGATATCGGAACTGGATCGGTATCGGCCGATATCCACCGGATCTGAAGTAAGAAAATGTGGATCGGTGCATCCCTAATGATTAGGCCATATTTACAAAGGCATGAAGCCAGTGAGGCCAGTCCTGCTTCAGATTCTTTACCAGCCAAGCCCTGGTGCACGAAAGACTGACATCTTGCCAACAGGCTCCTCCCCATAAAACATTCTGGACACCATACCATAAAAAGAAATTAAGAAACTGTTTGCTATCATTCTTGAGCTTCACCAAGACACTGTAAAACAGGTGGATTTTTCATGCCATAGATCTTCATTAGGTCTTTACTTTATGTTAAGGGAGCCTTTTATGTTAAACCTGAATGAAAACATACAAGTTGTTGGCAGTTTACATGTTTTTTTCTCTTCTTATTTAGAATCTTCAATGGCCTTTATGGCATGGAACTGGTCAGCACAGGATCTCTGTCAATGCTGACCTTCTTTAATGTGTCTGATGGGGATTTTGGAAACTACACTTGTCTTGCCATCAACAAACTAGGGAGCTCCAACACAAGTTTCCTCCTGTATTGTGAGTATATATATATATTTTTTTTTTTCGTGGAAACGGAGCACTGCTGACAAAAGCCTTCTCTGATGTTACTAACTGTTTCTGAAAAAGTTGGGACATTGTTTAAAATGTAAGTAAAACAATGCAACCATTTAAAAATTTTATAAAACCACATTTTACTCACAATGAAACATACTAAGCTTTTCAATGCACTTTTTTTAGTTGTGCAATTTCTCATAGCAACACAGCTTGAAGTATTTGAAATGGGCCCATGACTGTTTAATATTTTTTTATTTGCATCATAATTTGCATCTGCAGTGTTTCGCCAGTGAGGACTGAACTTGGAAAAAGGGCATTCTCCTATTATGCTCCTGCTTCATGGAATATCTTACAAAAAGACTTAAAGCTCTCGGCCTTGACCTCTCTAAATGGTTTTAAGAATCTGTTGGAATCCTGGCAAAAACCAATGCAGATATGTTCTTGTTTTTGATTTTATACATCTATCTTATACTGTTTTGCTAGTTTTTGATATTTTGTTTTAAAAAAAAAAGAAAAGAAAATTCTGTATTTCTCTCTTATGTTTTTTCTATTGTTTATTGTTTAAGGAAATTCTACCATTGATGTTCATCATTTTTTAGTTTGTAGCAGGTCGCTCTTGTAAATGAGTCCACGAGGCTCATTGAGATTTACCTGACTAAATAAAGGTTGAATGAATAAATTAAATTTATTTTCATTATCAACTTTATTTAACCAGAATTGGTGAGATGTGTGGCAGGCAGGCCATAACAGAGCTCAGACTCTTCTGCTAAAAAACATGCTGTTTTAATTTTTTTTTCACTCATTCAACCTTTATTTATACAGGTTAGTCTCATTAAGTCAAAGTCAAGTCAAGTCAAAGTCAACTTTATTGTCAGAACTGCAATATGTACAGGACATACACAGGATTGAAATTGCGTTTCTCTCAGTCCCTCGGTGCAACAGTAACCATCTAAACACTAAACACTAAAACATTTAATAAACATAAGCATAAAATAGTAAAAGTGTAACACTGTCCTGAGTTTTTTCATAGTAGTATAAAAGTATGAAAATTTACACCAACACTGAAACACCAAACACCCCTAAAACACCAAACACCCAATGAACATAAGCATAAAATGAAATAATAAAAGTGTAATACTGTCCTGAGTTTTTGCATAGTAGTATAAAAAGTATAAAAAGTATATCTATAAAATAAACTGAAGGTTCTAGCATTGACATTTGCAAAGAGTGGCACAGCAGCATATGAGTTAATGTACACAGTATATGTATGAGGTAGTTGATGTTGGTATAGAGGCAAAGTGGCATATGCAGTAAGGCACATAAGGCACATTTGGCATCCTTAGATAAGGCTAGTCAGAGAATGCTGTATATGTATCAGCAGTAGTGTAGATATAAAAGTAGTGTAAATGTAAACAGTAGTAATAAATGTAAAACAGTAGTAATAAATGTAAACCGTATTAATAAATGTAAACAGTGAATGTAAACAGTAGTATGACTATAGGCAGTAATGTAATACAAACATTAGTGCAAATATGAGAAGTAGTGCAAACTGAATGAGCACATGACCGAGAGTTTAGTGAATAACCCGTTTGATGACACAGGGTCCAGTGTTAAAAACTTTGTGTTGAGTGGTAATGTGTGAGAAAGTTTTTTGTGTTAAGGCAGTTCAAATGGGAGGGGAGGCAGAGCAGGCAGAGTGTTTAGCATCCTGACTGCCTGATGAACAGAGCTGTCTCTCAGTCTGCTGGTACGAGCCTGGAGACTCCTCAGTCTCCTCCCTGATGGCAGCAGTCTGAAGCAGCTGTGTAGTGGGTGTGTGGGATCACCTGCCATGCAGAGGGCTTTCCGAGTGAGGCGTTTGCTGTGTAAGTCCTGCAGTGAGGGGAAGGAGGTGCCGACGATCTTCTCAGCTGCTCTCACGATGCGCTGGAGGCTCTTGCGGCATGATGCAGTACATGCACAAAACCACACCGTGATATAGCTGGTCAGGACACTTTCTATGGCACCCACGATGACTCATTTACAAGAGAGACCTGTTTTAAACAAAGGACACAGATGAGGTACGGACAACAGTAGGCAATCGTAAAAAAGCATGCATGTAATGGATGCAGTTTATTTTGATCCTGCTGAAGTTTGCAATACCTTCCCTGATAAATATTGTGAGGGTCAGATCATAGAAGGCTTTAAACCGTGTACATGTTTCTGCATTGCTGGTGTCTTTCCAAATGCACTGTGCCATACTTGTGACACTAACACACCACCAGAGAGGTAGGCTTTTGAGTCGTTAGTTCTACAATTGTGCCGCTATAACTGTAAGTTATACTGTAACTGCTTTTACTAAGTTGACGGACCAAGGTTGACGAACTATGATCTTCTTTCAGCTTTTCCCTCTTCTGGGGTCTCCATAGCGAGTCATCCTCCTCCATCTCACACTGTCCTCTGCATCCTCTGTCCTCACTCCAACTACCTTTAGTCCTCTCTAACTGTATCCATATATCTTCTCTTTGTCTTTTTCCTGCAGCTGCATTTCTATCACCCTTCTACCAATATACCCACTTTCCCTTCTCTGGTCATGTCCAAACCACTGTCCCTCCTCTGGACATGTCCAAACCATCTCAGTCTGGCCTCTCTAACTTTGCCTCCCAGTTGTTCAACCTGTGCTGTTCCTCTGATGATCTCGTTCCTATTTGTATCCATTTTTGTCACTCCTGGGGAGAACCTCAACATCTTCATTTCTGTCTAAAAAAGCTAAGTCTGGTCCTCTGGACATTCAAAAAAAACAAACAAAACAAAGCAAAAAAATTGTAGAAACGTTTCGTCTTTCGTCCGAAAGACTTCCTCAGTCTGAGATGCTGTACCAGCAAACTGGTTGATCCACTGTGAGAGGGTGCTATTTATAAGACTGAGCTGAATACAGCATCTCAGACTGAGGAAGTCTTTCGGACAAAAGACGAAACGTTTCTACAATTTTTTTGCTTTGTTTTGTTTTGTTTTATTGAATGTCCAGAGGACCAGACTTAGCTTTTTTAGATTTTTCTACCTGGATTATTGAGCATGCATCAGGGTATCTTCATTTCTGCTACTTCCAGTTATTTCTGCTGTCTTTTTATCCATGTCTCTGTCTCCAGACCATACAACACAGCTGGTCTCACCACTGCCTTGATGAAATGTTGATGAACTGTTGATGAACTGTGGTACCCATTTTAAATTAGGCTGACAATTGAAATCAGTCTGTTGTAGAAGTCCAGGCAATGATTAACTTGTGAACATTTATTTCCAGTTTCTTCAGGGATCTAGGACATATTTGGCTGACAGACAGTGTTGATGACAAAAGGGAATGCCAATGTTTAAAGCAAAAGTGAGGCACAGTGTGTTGCCTTTGTATTATGTGTTGGGAACAATGCTCAGCTACCACCAAACCAAATTGGAGTTACAGATGTTTTGTTTTTCCTAAAATTGGGTTAAATGTGGTTGAATCTAAATGTTACTCAGGTATAGATATTTTTCTTCCCAATCAACCTTGATTTATACAGGTTAATCCCATTGAGCCTCAGGGATTCATTTACAAGAGAAACCTGATTTTAACAAAGAGTGATGACAACTAGGGATGGGGCCGATCCGATCCAGTATCGGTATTGGCCTCCGATACCAGCATAATTTACTTATCGGATTTTTCCGATCCAACCTGCAGAGATTTCCGATCCATGATGCATGTCTGTGTCTGTTGAATCTTCTCATGTGATTCCCTGCCAGCTGCTTTGCACGTTGACTTCAAACTATGGATTGGATTTCCTGAACAGAGGCGTGTCTCACGAACCCAGAGTAATAAGACACGCCTCACATTCAGGAAATCCATTCAGGAAATCCATCCACGGCCATGGCGTAGTGGTAATGGCAGTCGTCCCCAGATCGGAAGGTTGGAGGTTCGAATCCCGGTTCCCCACACCATGTGTTGTTGTGTCCCTGGGCAAGACACTTAACCCCGAGTTGCTCCCGGTAGGACTGGAAGGCACCTTGCATGGCAGTCGACGCTACCGGTGTATGAATGTGTGGATGAATGGGTGGATGGTTGGTATTGTAAAGCGCTTTGGGGCTCCTCACAGGGGGCTGGAAAGCGCTATATAAATAAGCTCCATTTACCATTAGTTTGCAGCCAGCTAAAACGTGCAGTAGCACTGTGGCTAACGGCTAACCAACTTTTCATCGAAACATGTCCGCTGTATGGAAGTATTTTTCACAAAATACCACAAAACAAGACAGTAACATGTAATGTCTGCAGAGCCATATCACCACATTAAACTGCAGTAAAGTTAGTTTTACGTTGGACATTTGAGCTCCATGGCTTCAGCGGGGCACTCCTCTCGTTCAATCCGTAGAAGGCATCCCGACCCCGGCCAGCCACGCCTAATCTGACCCGCTCAGTTTGCCCGTCTCGGAGGAAGGGCAGGCTGAGCGCGGCTGACAGAAATCAGACCGCCTTTGGATTGAACAAGAGTATCACCCCGCTGAAGCCCCGGAGCTCAAATTTTTACTGAGAAGTTGCTAAACCTCAATGTAATTAATGAACAGCTGCTATAAGCTGTAGAAAACAAAGGATTTCACAACTTGATGCAGCCAAGATATAGTTTACCCTCCAGGAGATATTTATCAGTACAATTGTAGACAATCATATAAAAGCATTGAAAACAAGAAAATTATATTTAAACGAAACAAAAACAGCTACATTATAAAGTGATGTAAAATACTAAAAACAGGAACATGTCTGTGTTGGTCCATGAACTTAGCAGACATATAAAGCCTTTTTTTCATTCATTTGAAAGAAACAAAATAAAACAATAAAAAAAAAACATTGAATGAAAAGAGTGCAGAAAGAAGAAATACATTTTTCTATCTTCCCCTTACTTAAAATAAACAATAAAAATAGACAGTCACTTAAAGTAATCACCTTAATATCCACTTTAAAGCTGGGAATAAAAAACGTGTTTTGTGTTAGCAGGATTTAATTCTAACTTTATCCAACATTAATAAAACTTACCTCAAAGGTGCTATGTGTAACTTTCTGTAGAGCGCAGAACTTAGAAATATTTTCAACAGGCAAAGCATTCTGATCCCTCCCCCTCAGAGCCATATATGGCTCTGCTCCCCCTGGCCCTGCTGAAATTCAAATTCAAGCTCTGTTTTTATTGGCTGGTTACAAACTCTGTTTTTATTGGCTGGTTAACGGCGGGTCACTCTGTGTTTTTAGTGTTTTTATAAATGCTGATAGAGAAGCAAGGGGACTATAGTTTTTTTCAGAGATTACTTTGTCTAACATCAGTCTGTCAGTAGATAGTGACAGAGTGAAGAAATATGTATATTGTTAGAAAAGTTACAGACTGCACTACAAAGTTACCTAGTGTAGCTTCAAGTTGCCTTTTTGGACATGCGTGCATGTATGTGTACACATTGTACTTGAGAGGAGATTTTTACATTCTTATATAAAAGCAATGATGATGATATAGGAAAGGTATCGTATCAGCCGATATCCAGATTTGGGGATCGGGATCGGATCGGAAGTTTTTTTTTAAAAGTGGATCGGTGCATCCCTAATGAAAACAGTGGATAACAACGACAACAATAGACGTCCTCTGCATAAAAGAGGCACATATTAATTTCTTTTACAAGTTAAAATAAAATGGAAACCCAAAAGGACAGTCAAAAGGAAAAAGTAGCAAAAAAACAACAAAAAAACAGCTAGATTATAAGGCAATGTAGAAAGCTAAAAACAGGAACATGTCTGCATTGGTTTTTGCCATGAACTTAACAGATGTTTGAAGCCTCTGAGAGGTCATGGTCGAGAGCTTCAGATCTTTTTGCAAGATATTCCAGGAAACAGGAGCGGAGTAGGAGAAGGCCCTTTTGCCTAGTTCAGTCCGCACTGAGAGAACACTGCAGGTAATAATATCCTGAGAGAAGGAGCTGTATGAAGGAAGCAGACCGAGAAGTGATTTAATGATGAAAAAAAGAAACCCAGTTTAACTTTCAGTTTCCTTACTAGGATTTCTACGTGAACCTTAAAAGAGAGATGCGAGTCAACCAAGATACCCAAATATTTGTAGGAATCGACAAACTCAATAGGGACACCATTTCAGAGTCAGGGTCAGAGTTTCTTTATTGTCATATAAGATTATATACACAGGGTCCCAGTTACATTAAACTATAAAATGTAAAAGAAAAACAGTGATAAGATCTAAGATATGAACTAAGAAAAACAACAACTAAATATATTCTAAGCACTAATAGCGTAAAAACAATCAAAACAATATGGCAAACAACAGCATGAACATGAATCTGTGTGAGCAGATGAGCACAAATGAACACAGCAACATGAAACAGATCAGCAGCAACATGCTGTGATTTTTCACAGTGATTATCCTGGTTAGATGTTCATGAGTCTAACAGCCTCAGGGTAGAAGCTGTTCCTCAGTCTAGTGGTTCTACACTTAATGCTCCTCAACCTCCTTCCTGAGGGGAGTGGGGCAAAAAAGAGTGTGTGCTGGCCCTCTTCCTGCATCTGGAGGTGTAGATGTCTGTGATAGTGGAGAGACTGACTCCTACATCTTCTGTGCAGCCTTCACCACTCTCTGCAGAACTTTTCTTTCTACAGCTGTGCAGCCTCCATGGCACACATTCATGCTGGAGCACAGGATGCTTTCACTGCACACCTGTAGAAGGAGGTGAGGACTGAGCTTCTCAGAACAGCTCATCTCAGCTGCCTGAGGAAGTAGAGTCTCTGATTTGAGGAAAAAATCAGAGGAAGAACTGCTGGGACAAACTTCCTGTTTGAAAAAAAAGCATTTGGTTTTATCAGCATTTAGGACAGGTTTGAGACGGAACAAATCTGACTGGATGATGTCAAAAGCGGATTGCAAAAGCTGGAGAGCCTTAGCAACTGTTTTAGCTCAACAATAAACAACTGTGTCATCAGCATAGAGATGTAGGGATGCATCAGATGCTCTGACCCAGTGGTTCCCAACCTATTTTCCTCAAATACCCTACTTCTTACTTCCTAGCGGACCTAGCCCATCGGAGACCACCAATTGCTACTCCCCTCTAGCAAAATACTCAATCAGATTAATCTCTTCATTAATTTGATAAAAGAATAAAGCAAATATTATAATTAATATTATAAATAATAGTTGCTAAATATAGAGTAAAGTAAATAATAAAGGAATGATATAAATAGTTACAAACTTTTAATTTTAAAATGTATAAACTGTTAGTTATCCAACAAAAATAACAACTACCAGAAAACAGTTTTCAGAATTACTCACATAACTTTTCTTTCAAAACTAACAACAGAGTAATCTTAAAAACAGTCTTTAAAAAAAGTAGTTTCATCAAGATATCTTCCTTATCCTACCATGCAGTTAATTTTTGCAATTTTCATCTATTTTATCTATTATGTCCTTGACAATATGACAATAAAGAAATGACAATAAATAATAAAAAATTGACAATAAAGAAACTCTGACTCAGACAGTGTTAGAGAGCGGGACAGTTTTCACTTTATCCACTTAGCCCTGTCACACATCAACTCTACAATTTTCAGGCAGGTCGGTTTCAGAAGATTCTCCAATATTGTACAGATTTTTAGCCTTAGTGATTAAAAGGGAACACTCAAAATGTGCTTCTGTAGCTCTGTGCACATCACTACCTGCTCTTTCCAAGGCTTTCTGATGTCAACTGCTTGTTCCTGAAAGTATTCCTGACTTTCACCATCACCAATAGTAATAACAATGTCTGTTCTAAACTAGGGGAAAATGTTCTTATGTTGTTAGAAAAATTACTAATATGTGTCCAAAAAAACTAAGTCTGGTCCTCTAGACATTAAAAAAAAAAAATGGTAGAAACGTTTCGTCTTTCGTCCTATCTTTCGGAACCTCTGCAACATTTTATGACCAGACTTAGCTTTTTTGGATTTTTCTACCTGGATTATTGAGCATGCATCAGGGTACTACTATGTGTGTTTTTACACATTTAAACATTTACAACTGCATGTGCTTACGTTTGTTGTATATTTAATAAACCTTAGCTTAAAGGTGCTATGTGTAACTTTCTGTTGTGCGCAGGACTTGGAAATATTTTCAGCAGAGAAAAGAATTCTGCTCCCTCCCACTCAGAGCCATATATGACTCTGAGGGGGAGCCACAGTCCGTGCTCTGCTGAACTTGAGTTCAGCTCCGCCTCCTGCTGCATGTCAGCTTGGAGCCGCTTCAATATTCTGTGTTTATATGTTAATAAAATGTTCTAAAAAAAAATACATGGAGCGCTAGTCCAGCACACCAGAAGACCAGGAAATCTTCAGAGCCTCGGGCAGCCACGTTGAACACTACTTTAATTCGCTCGTGACAATTTCATTTCCTCATTCATTGCAGGCCGGGTCACTCTGTGTTTTTAGTGTTTTTATAAATGCTGATAGAGAAGCAAGGGGACTATAGTTTTTTTCAGAGATTTCTTTGTCTAACATCAGTCTGTCAGGAGATAGTGACAGAGTGAAGAAATATGTTAAAAATATATTTTTAGAAAACTTACAGACTGCACTACAAAGTTACATGGTGCAGCTTTAACCAAGATCAACAAAAACTCCCTGCCTCCTCTTTGGCAGCCGTGATGCCAACTGAGAGCTGGACGCTGAGTACTGACGTCGTAACAAAGCGCTCTTAAAGTGAACATAACACATTATAGAAAACTCTTCAAATATAAACAAAATGAGGGTTCTTCAGTATTGATCAGGATTTTGTGAAATTTCAAACATTATAATTAAAAATAAAAACATTTTCTACAACATCTAAGTGGACATATGAGGGGAAAAAACCCTCCCCCATGGTGATCGGGACCCAGGTTGGGAACCACTGCTCTGACCTACTTTACCTATGTAGATTGGAAAGAGGGTGGATCCTAAGACTGAGCCTTGTGGTACACCAATGTTGACTGTTAAATAACTGGAGGATATACCATTATGTTGAACACATAGTGTCCAGTTTACACCCAGTTAGATACCTTACTGTTACGCCAAATTTACACTACATGCGTTCCGGCTCCGCCCCGCTCCGGTCCGACCTCCGCAGCAAATACGCACCCATTATAATCAATGACAGAATTTACACTGGCTCCGCACTGCGGCGGCGAGCTGCGCCGAGCGGACGGCAGTCCGTCAAAATTAGAAATATTTCTATTTCTGCCGGACGCCGGAGCTGTGCCGGAGTCAACTTTTGAAGATTACGTCGCACCAACAGGAAAAGGAACGAGCACAACTTCCGTATTTACAAAATAAAATCACCACGGGCGGACTTAATCCTAGCTCTATACGGATTTATTTGTACAAAAATGCTGTCAAACTATCATTTATGACTACGCCTACAAACGCAATACAATAAATAAATAAATAAAGTATTTTATTCTGAAATGTAATACATCACTTCCTGTTGCTCAAACCATGTCCTGTCGCTCATTTACGAGAGAAGATCAAGGCAGCAGTCTCTACTGTTGTTCTCCTTCTTCCACCGAATGAATTGTTTTGTTCTGACTTACTTATTTATCACTTGATTTATCACGCAATCTCGCAATTCCCGGGCATGCGTCTCGGAGCAGCGCATCCAGGCAGACCTGAGCGGAGCGGAGGTAGTGTAAACTGGACTCGCTCAGCTGCGACTATCGGAGCGGGGCGGAGCCGGACCGCATGTAGTGTAAATTTGGCGTTAGACTGCAACACATCACTGATAGACTGCAACACTTCATTGATAGACTGCAACACTTCACTGGTAGACTGCAACACCTCACAGACTACAACACCTCACTGATAGACTACAACACCTCACTGATAGACTACAACACCTCACTGATAGACTGCAACACCTCACTGATAGACTACAACACCTCACTGATAGACTACAGCACTTCACTGATAGACTGCAACACCTCACTGATAGACTGCAACACCTCACTGATAGACTACAACACCTCACTGAAAGACTATAACACCTCACTGATAGACTACAACACCTCACTGATAGACTACAACACCTCACTGATAGACTGCAACACCTCACTGATTGACTGCAACACTTCACTGGTAGACTGCAACACTTCACTGTTAGACTGCAACACCTCACTGATAGACTACAACACCTCACTGATAGACTACAACACCTCACTGATAGAGAGCAACACTTCACTGATTGACTGCAACACTTCAATTTTAGACTGCAACACCTCACTGATAGACAGCAACACTTCACTGTTAGACTGCAACACTTCACTGTTAGACTGCAACACTTCACTGGTAGACTGCAACACTTCACTGATAGACTGCAACACCTCACTGATAGACTGCAACACTTCACTGTTAGACTGCAACACCTCACTGATAGACTGCAACACCTCACTGGTAGACTGCAACACCTCACTGATAGACTACAACACCTCACTGATTGACTGCAACACATCACTGGTAGACTGCAACACTTAACTGATAGACTGCAACACTTCACTTATAGACTACAACACCTCACTGATAGACTACAACACCTCACTGATAGACTACAACACCTCACTGATTGACTGCAACACATCACTGGTAGACTGCAACACTTAACTGATAGACTGCAACACTTCACTTATAGACTACAACACCTCACTGGTAGACTGCAACACCTCACTGATAGACTACAACACCTCACTGGTAGACTGCAACACCTCACTGATAGACTACAACACCTCACTGATTGACTGCAACACATCACTGGTAGACTGCAACACTTCACTGTTAGACTGCAACACTTAACTGATAGACTGCAACACTTCACTTATAGACTACAACACCTCACTGATAGACTACAACACTTCACTGATAGACTACAACACCTCACTGATTGACTGCAACACATCACTGGTAGACTGCAACACTTCACTGGTAGACTGCAACACTTCACTGATAGACTACAACACTTCACTGATAGACTACAACACCTCACTGATTGACTGCAACACATCACTGGTAGACTGAAACACCTCACTGGTAGACTGCAACACTTCACTGATAGACTACAACACCTCACTGATTGACTGCAACACATCACTGGTAGACTGCAACACTTCACTGGTAGACTGCAACACCTCACTGATAGACTACAACACCTCACTGATTGACTGCAACACCTCACTGATAGACTACAACACATCACTGATTGACTGCAACACATCACTGATAGACTACAACACCTCACTGATTGACTGCAACACCTCACTGATAGACTACAACACATCACTGATTGACAGCAACACTTCACTGTTAGACTGCAACACTTCACTGATAGACTACAACACCTCACTGATAGACTACAACACATCACTGATTGACTGCAACACATCACTGGTAGACTGCAACACCTCACTGGTAGACTGCAACACCTCACTGATAGACTACAACACTTCACTGATAGACTACAACACCTCACTGATTGACTGCAACACATCACTGGTAGACTGCAACACTTCACTGGTAGACTGCAACACTTCACTGATAGACTACAACACCTCACTGATAGACTACAACACTTCACTGATAGACTACAACACCTCACTGATTGACTGCAACACATCACTGGTAGACTGCAACACTTCACTGATTGACTGCAACACTTCAATTTTAGACTGCAACACCTCACTGATAGACTGCAACACTTCACTGGTAGACTGCAACACTTCACTGTTAGACTGCAACACTTCACTGATTGACTGCAACACTTCACTGATTGACTACAACACCTCACTGGTAGACTGCAACACCTCACTGATTGACTGCAACACTTCACTGGTAGACTGCAACACTTCACTGATTGACTGCAACACCTCACTGATTGACTGCAACACCTCACTGATAGACTGCAACACCTCACTGATTGACTGCAACACTTCACTGGTAGACTGCAACACCTCACTGATTGACTGCAACACTTCACTGATAGACTGCAACACTTCACTGATTGACTGCAACACCTCACTGATTGACTGCAACACCTCACTGGTAGACTGCAACACTTCACTGATTGACTGCAACACTTCACTGATTGACTGCAACACCTCACTGATAGACTGCAACACTTCACTGATAGACTGCAACACCTCACTGTTAGACTGCAACACTTCACTGATTGACTGCAACACTTCACTGATTGACTGCAACACCTCACTGTTAGACTGCAACACTTCACTGATAGACTGCAACACCTCACTGATTGACTGCAACACTTCACTGATAGACTGCAACACTTCACTGATTGACTGCAACACTTCACTGATAGACTGCAACACTTCACTGATTGACTGCAACACTTCACTGATTGACTGCAACACTTCACTGATAGACTGCAACACTTCACTGATTGACTGCAACACTTCACTGATTGACTGCAACACCTCACTGTTAGACTGCAACACTTCACTGATAGACTACAACACTTCACTGGTAGACTGCAACACCTCACTGATTGACTGCAACACTTCACTGATAGACTGCAACACCTCACTGTTAGACTGCAACACTTCACTGATAGACTGCAACACCACTGGTAGACTGCAACACTTCACTGATTGACTGCAACACTTCACTGATAGACTACAACACCTCACTGTTAGACTGCAACACCTCACTGATTGACTGCAACACCACTGGTAGACTGCAACACTTCACTGATTGACTACAACACTTCACTGGTAGACTGCAACACCTCACTGATTGACTGCAACACCACTGGTAGACTGCAACACTTCACTGATTGACTGCAACACTTCACTGATTGACTGCAACACCTCACTGTTAGACTGCAACACTTCACTGATTGACTGCAACACTTCACTGGTAGACTGCAACACTTCACTGATTGACTGCAACACTTCACTGATAGACTGCAACACTTCACTGATTGACTGCAACACCTCACTGTTAGACTGCAACACTTCACTGATAGACTACAACACTTCACTGGTAGACTGCAACACCTCACTGATTGACTGCAACACCACTGGTAGACTGCAACACTTCACTGATTGACTGCAACACTTCACTGATAGACTACAACACCTCACTGTTAGACTGCAACACCTCACTGATAGACTACAACACTTCACTGGTAGACTACAACACTTCACTGTTAGACTGCAACACCTCACTGATAGACTACAACACTTCACTGATAGACTACAACACCTCACTGATTGACTGCAACACATCACTGGTAGACTGCAACACTTCACTGATTGACTGCAACACTTCAATTTTAGACTGCAACACCTCACTGATAGACTGCAACACTTCACTGGTAGACTGCAACACTTCACTGTTAGACTGCAACACTTCACTGATTGACTGCAACACTTCACTGATTGACTACAACACCTCACTGGTAGACGGCAACACCTCACTGATTGACTGCAACACTTCACTGGTAGACTGCAACACTTCACTGATTGACTGCAACACCTCACTGATTGACTGCAACACCTCACTGATAGACTGCAACACCTCACTGATTGACTGCAACACCTCACTGATTGACTGCAACACCTCACTGATAGACTGCAACACCTCACTGATAGACTGCAACACTTCACTGATTGACTGCAACACCTCACTGATTGACTGCAACACCTCACTGGTAGACTGCAACACTTCACTGATTGACTGCAACACCTCACTGATAGACTGCAACACTTCACTGATTGACTGCAACACTTCACTGATTGACTGCAACACCTCACTGTTAGACTACAACACCTCACTGGTTGACTGCAACACTTCACTGATTGACTGCAACACCTCACTGTTAGACTGCAACACTTCACTGATTGACTGCAACACCTCACTGTTAGACTGCAACACTTCACTGATTGACTGCAACACTTCACTGATTGACTGCAACACCTCACTGTTAGACTGCAACACTTCACTGATAGACTGCAACACCTCACTGATTGACTGCAACACTTCACTGATAGACTGTAACACTTCACTGATTGACTGCAACACTTCACTGATTGACTGCAACACCTCACTGTTAGACTGCAACACTTCACTGATAGACTACAACACTTCACTGGTAGACTGCAACACCTCACTGATTGACTGCAACACTTCACTGATTGACTGCAACACCTCACTGTTAGACTGCAACACTTCACTGATAGACTACAACACTTCACTGGTAGACTGCAACACCTCACTGATTGACTGCAACACTTCACTGGTAGACTGCAACACTTCACTGATTGACTGCAACACTTCACTGATAGACTGCAACACTTCACTGATTGACTGCAACACTTCACTGATAGACTGCAACACTTCACTGATTGACTGCAACACTTCACTGGTAGACTGCAACACCTCACTGATTGACTGCAACACCTCACTGGTAGACTGCAACACTTCACTGATAGACTGCAACACCTCACTGTTAGACTGCAACACTTCACTGATAGACTACAACACTTCACTGGTAGACTGCAACACCTCACTGATTGACTGCAACACCACTGGTAGACTGCAACACTTCACTGATTGACTGCAACACTTCACTGATAGACTACAACACCTCACTGTTAGACTGCAACACCTCACTGATAGACTACAACACTTCACTGGTAGACTGCAACACCTCACTGATTGACTGCAACACTTCACTGGTAGACTGCAACACCTCACTGATAGACTGCAACACTTCACTGATAGACTACAACACCTCACTGTTAGACTGCAACACTTCACTGATAGACTACAACACTTCACTGATTGACTGCAACACTTCACTGATTGACTGCAACACTTCACTGGTAGACTGCAACACTTCACTGATTGACTGCAACACTTCACTGATTGACTGCAACACCTCACTGTTAGACTGCAACACTTCACTGATAGACTACAACACTTCACTGGTAGACTGCAACACCTCACTGATTGACTGCAACACTTCACTGGTAGACTGCAACACTTCACTGATTGACTGCAACACTTCACTGATAGACTGCAACACTTCACTGATTGACTGCAACACTTCACTGATAGACTGCAACACTTCACTGATTGACTGCAACACTTCACTGGTAGACTGCAACACCTCACTGATTGACTGCAACACCTCACTGGTAGACTGCAACACTTCACTGATAGACTGCAACACCTCACTGTTAGACTGCAACACTTCACTGATAGACTACAACACTTCACTGGTAGACTGCAACACCTCACTGATTGACTGCAACACCACTGGTAGACTGCAACACTTCACTGATTGACTGCAACACTTCACTGATAGACTACAACACCTCACTGTTAGACTGCAACACCTCACTGATAGACTACAACACTTCACTGGTAGACTGCAACACCTCACTGATTGACTGCAACACTTCACTGGTAGACTGCAACACCTCACTGATAGACTGCAACACTTCACTGATAGACTACAACACCTCACTGTTAGACTGCAACACTTCACTGATAGACTACAACACTTCACTGATTGACTGCAACACTTCACTGATTGACTGCAACACTTCACTGGTAGACTGCAACACCTCACTGATTGACTGCAACACCTCACTGATAGACTGCAACACTTCACTGGTAGACTAAAACACTTCACTGATTGACTACAACACTTCACTGATTGACTGCAACACCTCACTGATTGACAGCAACACCTCACTGATTGACTGCAACACCTCACTGGTAGACTGCAACACTTCACTGATTGACTACAACACCTCACTGATTGACTGCAACACCTCACTGATTGACAGCAACACTTCACTTTTAGACTGCAACACTTCACTTTTAGACTGCAACACCTCACTGATTGACAGCAACACTTCACTTTTAGACTGCAACACTTCACTTTTAGACTACAACACCTCACTGATTGACTGCAACACTTCACTTTTAGACTGCAACACCTCACTGATTGACAGCAACACTTCACTTTTAGACTGCAACACTTCACTTTTAGACTACAACACCTCACTGATTGACTACAACACCTCACTGGTAGACTGCAACACTTCACTGTTAGACTGCAACACTTCACTGATAGACTGCAACACTTCACTGATAGACTGCAACACTTCACTTTTAGACTACAACACCTCACTGATTGACTGCAACACTTCACTTTTAGACTGCAACACTTCACTGATAGACAACAACACTTCACTTTTAGACTGCAACACTTCACTGATAGACTACAACACCTCACTGATTGACTGCAACACTTCACTTTTAGACAGCAACACTTCACTGATTGACTGCAACACATCACTGATAGACAGCAACACTTCACTGATTGACTGCAACACTTCACTTTTAGACAGCAACACTTCACTGATTGACTGCAACACTTCACTTTTAGACTGCAACACTTCACTGATTGACTGCAACACTTCACTGATAGACTGCAACACCTCACTGATTGACTGCAACACATCACTGATAGACAGCAACACTTCACTTTTAGACTGCAACACTTCACTGATTGACAGCAACACATCACTGATTGACTGCAACACTTCACTGATAGACTGCAACACTTCACTGATAGACTGCAACACTTCACTGATTGACTGCAACACTTCACTGATTGACTGCAACACATCACTGATTGACTGCAACACTTCACTGATAGACTGCAACACTTCACTGATAGACAGCAACACTTCACTGATTGACTGCAACACTTCACTGATAGACTGCAACACCTCACTGATTGACTGCAACACATCACTGATAGACAGCAACACTTCACTTTTAGACTGCAACACTTCACTGATTGACTGCAACACTTCACTGGTTGACTGCAACACTTCACTTTTAGACTGCAACACTTCACTTTTAGACTGCAACACTTCACTGATAGACAGCAACACTTCACTGATTGACTGCAACACATCACTGATTGACTGCAACACTTCACTGATAGACTGCAACACTTCACTGATAGACAGCAACACTTCACTGATTGACTGCAACACATCACTGATTGACTGCAACACTTCACTGATAGACTGCAACACTTCACTGATAGACAGCAACACTTCACTGATTGACTGCAACACATCACTGATAGACAGCAACACTTCACTTTTAGACTGCAACACTTCACTGATTGACTGCAACACTTCACTGGTTGACTGCAACACTTCACTTTTAGACTGCAACACTTCACTGATTGACTGCAACACTTCACTGATTGACTGCAACACTTCACTGATTGACTGCAACACTTCACTTTTAGACTGCAACACTTCACTGTTAGACTGCAACACTTCACTGATATATTTCAGTCACTCCTTCATTTAACAAGAGAAAATAAATATTATTTTTACCATAAAGTTACCACATACATTTTCAAGTTATTTTGAGTGTTTCGTGTTTGGAAGGAAAAAAAACCTCACAGTTCAAACTACATGTACGTTCATGTCATGTACAGTAATTGATTGTAAAAATGTGAAATGTGTCCTTTTTTGTTATTTTTGACTTACGGTTATCCTTTTTTCTCTGCAAACCTAAATGCCTCCCTGGGATGTGTGCTTCAATCTGATGCTTGCTTTTTTCTAAACGTAAGTATTGATTATTGTTTACTACATATTTTGTTCTACATTCATGTTTTGTACCATTGGCTATATTTTAAAGATACATCCTGTTGTACATAAAAACATGGATACCAAATTTTGCAACTAGTTTGTAAATGTCATGTGCGAGTTAGTCTCCAGATCTAAGGTAGGTGCAATTTATTTGGCAATGAACAAAAAATAATGTGCACAAATATGTACATGCAAAAGTACAATTTTGCGAGCTGAGTGCACAAAAATAGGTCAGCATTTTCAACTGATGTTACTCAGAATTCAGTGAGACTGTAAAAAGAAAATCTGTCTACAGTATTTTTCAGCTAGTTTGAGGCATCTACTTGTCTTTACTAGTCAGATAGTAGCTGCCATGTTTCAGTTTTTTTATTATATGGTGATTGTAAATTTTAGATTGAGTTTTTGAAACTGACTAACCTGCTGCTTGACAGTAGAACAGAACGTAATGCTTCAGCTACATTTTCCAGGTTCTCCTGATTACAGTTACTTCCTATTGTAAGCAAAGTTATGTCTCTAAGAATGCAGAAGTGAATTAATAGCTTCACTTATGAATATAAATATTATACTAAGCTTTATACAGAGCTATATGTAAGATTAGAGATAATTCTCTATGAAAGGGTTATTGGACAGATACTGTGGTGAAATATCCAAGGACAGTGAGCTGTCACCATCCATCCATCCATTATCTTCTGTTTATTCTGAAGTCGGGTTGCGGGGCATCCGTTTAAGCAGGGAGGCCCAGATATCTCTTTCCACAGCCACCTCTTCCAGCAATTCTGGCGGGGAGTTTGGCGGGAGCCCAAGATATTCCTAGGCCAACTAAGAGACATAGTTTCTCTGGTGTGTCCTGGTTCTTCCCCTGGGTCTTCTCCCAGTCGGACATGCCTGAAACACCTCCCAAGGGAGGCGCCCATAGGGCATCCTTACCAGATGCCCAAACCACCTTAACTGGCTCTTCTCGATGTGGAGGAGCAGCGGTTCAACTCCAAGTCTCTCCCGGATAACTGAACTTCTCACCCTATCTCTAAGGTGGAGTCCAGCTACCCTGCAGAGGAAACTCATTTCAGTCACCTGTATCCACAGTCTCTTTTGGTCACTACCTAGACTGCATGACCATAGGTGAGTGTAGGAGCATAGACTGACCAGTAAACAGAGCGCTTTGCCTTACAGCTCAGCTCCCTCTTCACCACAATGGACTGGTATAGAGCCGGCAATACTACAGATGCTGCACCAATTTGTCTGCCAACCTCACACTCCATTCTTCCCTCACTCGTGAACAAAACCCCACGATACTTGAACTCCTCCACTTGAGGCAGAACCCTCACACTTGACCCATAGAGAGCAATCCACACTTTTCCAGTTGAGGACTATGGCCTCAGATTTGGAGGTGCTGATTCTCATCCCAGCTGATTCACACTCGGATGCAAACCACTTCAGTGAGAGCTGGAGATCACGGCACGATGATCTCAACAGGACCACATCATCCGCAAAGAGCAGAGATGGAATCCTGAGACCACCGAACCAGACTCCCTCCGCACCCCTGGTTGCACCAAGAAATTTTGTCCATAAAAGTTATGAACAGAATCAGTGACAACGGTCAGCACTGGTGGAGTCCAACTCCCATCCTGAAGGGGTCCGACTTACTACCGGCAATGCGAACCAAACTCTCACACTGCTTGTATAGGGACCATACAGCCCGTAACTACGGGCACCCAATCCAATACTAACGGAGCACCCCCCACAGTGTATCCCAAGGAACACAGTTGAATGCCTTCTCCAAGTCCACAAAACGCATGTAGACTGGATGGGCAAACTCCCATTACACCTTGAGGACCGTAATGAGGGTAAAGAGCTGATCCAGTGTTCCACAGTCAGGACAGAACCTGCATTGTTCCTCCTGGATCTGAGGTTCAACCAACGATCAGACTTGCTTCTCCAGTACCCCTGAATAGTCCTTACCAGGGAGGCTAGTAATGAGCTGTCCCTTCATTTTATTTTAGGCTTAAAGACAAAAATAACATTTGCTCTCAATATTTGCATTTATTTAGAGGGAACATGCCTTGCTTCTCAAAAGAAGGAAATGCAACACATTTGCATATATATATGTATGTATATATATATGTATATGTATATATGTATGTATATATATATATGTATATGTATATATGTATGTATATATATACAAGATACAAGATACAAGATACAAGATAGGTTTATTAACATTGCATCAATTTTCACCGATACAGCGTAAGTATGTAATTACAGTCATCCAGGAGAGAGATTAGTGTAACAAGCTGCAGCTGAACAAAACACATGACATGTTTATCAACACATGATATGTTCATAGCGCGGCCTACTCATCTGTCCCCAGATGAAGGTCAAAGGTAGGAAAACAGGATAAGACACGGGGTTTACAGCGTTGATATTAAAAAAAGATGAATCACGTTTTGTCTTCAAGACACCGCGTGATCCAGTAAAAACCATATCAAATAAAGCACATTTAGTTACAGGACAAGATGCATTTATGACGGCAGGCGGGAGGAAACAGTCTGTGGATAACAATTCAGCAAATTAAACAATGTGAACTTCCTGCATTACTAAAAACAATGATGTAGACTTTACATTTTTCTGTCAGTATAAAAAATGAGATAAAGTTATGTGTCAGGGTGTAAAATAATCTCTTCATTCTCCTAAAATGAGGTTTAATCAAATTTAAACAAACGTTAAACCTCCTTTCACTCTGACGTCAATCGCAGCTTTGGCTTTTCAACTGTGGTTGAGTGCTACAGAATGACAGCTGACTTTGTTTTCCTAATAAAACTTTAAATATTTTTGTTCACTCCTGGTTCATTTTACGGATCTCCCTCATAACGAAAGATGGCAGCTCTCTTGAATTTGGCTTCTCCATCTGTGATCGAGCGCAGCAGCGTGACAGCTGACTTTCTCCTCATAATAATACTTTAATGTTTTTGTTCACTGCTATTAACGGGTCCCCTTCAGAATTAATTATACAGCAAAAGAGCGAAAGAAAGACTCTTTTTATTTTATTTTGTTGCTTCAGTTACAAATTATATTCATAAGGTCATCCTAAAACAATATGTATCTTCTACCATTGTTTATTTTAAAAATCTTCATTGTAAAATTTTATAATCTATGTCATAAGCTATGCTGAATTATGCAAGGTTTGAACTATTCTCTTATTAAGCACATTTTTAATTAATGTATTTTTGGTGCCATGCTTTATTAAAGTGTAGCCTGAGTATTTCCTGTGTAAATCAGCTCTTGTAGTGTTAACACAGAGAAAAACCATGATTATTGTTGATACTGATAATGTGTTTGATTTCCCACTCTTGTCTCCTGCCAGGACCAAGCGCAGTTCAGGATGGCAACATGAGCACAATGGCAGTGCACGCTCACACCTGTCTCATTCTGATAGCGTTAGTGTCCTTCCTGCTCCAGCTTTGAAGACAACTGGGTTTGAATTTGTACACAATTGTATGCATATTCTTTTCATGCATAAACAAACCGATTCACAGGAAGTGCAACCTATATCTTGCAAAACACTGATGTTGGTCCACTAAAAAATACTTCATTTGTTCTTATTTCTAGTTTTTAAGTGTTTAAAATACTCCTTATTTTATTTATTTGCCTTGATAGTAATTAAAATGTTTTACAGTGGTTTAAAAAAATGTATATGTAATCCTATTCATGACTAGACTAAGATGTTCTGGTTACAGCAAGTATCTCCAAGTCTAATTGAGAAAGCAGAAAATATTTGTTTTAAAGTGATTGAAAGCCCAGCATTATCAGATTGTAACATTTAGATTTTATTGTTCAATGGAAAAGTACCACTTTTTTGACCTGAACATATTTTTCTTCTCAACATTGAAATAAAAATATTGTATGATGAGTTTTATGATATATTGGAATGTATATATATTTTTTAGATTAGAATATTTTTCAGTGCTTAATTTTCTGTCCATGGTCTCCCACTTAGTAGAGCCATCTGGACACAACAAACTGTCATAAATATTTATTAAAGTTCAGTATTTGGGTGGAGACGCAACTGGCGGCAGATCAGTGAACTGTGTTTTGCTAGGCTCCCATCAGCCCCACTGAAAATGTGCATTTTATAATTATATTTTCACTACTTCCATGCTGGATTCTGCCTTTGAGTGGCAATGTCACATGATTGACTCGACGGAGCTGTAATATGGCCCCTAAGCTAAAGAAATTGAAGGCAGGGATGTCTTCCCTCGTGCGGCCTGTCATCACTACTGCAGCCTTGGGCCACCGTGATGGAGAGGCGGCAAGTACAGCAGGTGGAACAGCAGCTGTGTCGCCCCCACTCTCGCTGGGCTCTGGAGAGACAGTCGAGTTGGCTCTGTTCCAGGTCCCATTCCCCAGACCTGAATCCAATTGAGCACATCTGGGACATCATGTTTCATTCATTCATTCATTCAACCTTTATTCAAGCATATAAGTCACATTGAGCCTCAAACACTCATTTACAAGTGAGATCTGTTTGGACAGACATTAAAAAAGTGGTGGAAAATGACACACAGGGTTTGAGACAAAAAAAATTCCTAACACACTTTTAATCTCTGGTTGAAGTTCAACAACGTGATAATGAAAAAAAAAATCTCGCACACTAGCACATAATGATGCCGACATTATGTGGAAGGTGGGGAGGACTCAAGGACAGTAAACATGTCCAGAGACAACACACAGGGGCATTGCAGAGTTCAGATAAAATCCCTCGGTTCAAAAAAATAGTTACCGTATTTTCCGGATTATAGGTTGCACCGGAATATAGGTCGCAGTGTCCAGTTATTGCAAAAAAATTGGAAAAAATCCATAAAAAGGTCGCACAGGAATATAGGTCGCACCTACGTCACCGCCGACGTAACGCGTCATCCACCGCTGACGCGCCGCGTCACTGCTGAGTCAACCAGGAAATGTGGACCGAGCTTTTAGCTCTGCTGCTAATGTCTGCCACAGGAGCGCACAGCAAGGCTTTTAAGAAGATTACCACTTTAAAACAATTATTTGTTGGATAAAAATTATAGCAAATAGGTGTCTGAGCTGAACTTTTCTTTAATAAATGAACGCAATTGTGAAATGAGCTGGATTTAAAAATTAGTTTCGCCAGCTACCGGTACGTCTGATGAAAACAAAACGAGCACGCGCAGCGCCGGAAATGCAGCGAACAGACCTGCATGAATTGGTACGGTGTTTGTATTTTAGCAGGCTAAACAGCTCAAAAATATATTTGTTAGCTGACTTTTTTAAGACTGTGTCTCAGTTTAATTTTTGTTAATACCGGTAAATGATTACAGTATAAACAATCAGCTTATTTCAGAATGTAAATACCACCAACATCATTAAAATTACACTACAGAAACTCCTAAAAAAATATTTGTTGGCTGCCTTTTTTGTAAGACTGTGTCTCAGTTTAATTTTTGTTTATAAATGATTACAAATCAGCTTATTTCAGAATGTAAATGCCACAAACATCATTAAAATTATAAACTACAGACTCCTAAAAAATATTTGTTGGCTGCCTTTTTTGTAAGACTGTGTCTCAGTTTAATTTTTGTTTATAAATGATTACAAATCAGCTTATTTCAGAATGTAAATACCACAAACATCATTAAAATTAAACCACAGACTCCTAAAAAAATATTTGTTGGCTGCCTTTTTTGTAAGACTGTGTCTCAGTTTAATTTTTGTTAATAAATGATTACGGTACAAATCAGTTGCAGCTGAAGATGATCTGCTCAGAGTTGCAGTTGCTGTGGAAACCAGTGCAGGAGAGCTGGGAGATGCAGTTGCTATGGAAACCAGTGCAGGCGAGCTGGAAGAAGGAGCATCTGGAGGTGCAGCTGAAAGATGCTTCATCTGGAGGTGCAACTGAAAGATGCTTCATCTGGAGGTGCAACTGAAAGATGCTTCATCTGGAGGTGCAACTGAAAGATGCTTCATCTGGAGGTGCAGCTGAAAGATGCTTCATCTGGAGGTGCAACTGAAAGATGCTTCATCTGGAGGTGCAACTGAAAGATGCTTCATCTGGAGGTGCAACTGAAAGATGCTTCATCTGGAGGTGCAACTGAAAGATGCTTCATCTGGAGGTGCAGCTGAAAGATGCTTCATCTGGAGGTGCAACTGAAAGATGCTTCATCTGGAGGTGCAACTGAAAGATGCTTCATCTGGAGGTGCAGCTGAAAGATGCTTCATCTGGAGGTGCAGCTGAAAGATGCTTCATCTGGAGGTGCAGCTGAAAGATGCTTCATCTGGAGGTGCAACTGAAAGATGCTTCATCTGGAGGTGCAACTGAAAGATGCTTCATCTGGAGGTGCAGCTGAAAGATGCTTCATCTGGAGGTGCAACTGAAAGATGCTTCATCTGGAGGTGCAGCTGAAAGATGCTTCATCTGGAGGTGCAACTGAAAGATGCTTCATCTGGAGGTGCAACTGAAAGATGCTTCATCTGGAGGTGCAACTGAAAGATGCTTCATCTGGAGGTGCAACTGAAAGATGCTTCATCTGGAGGTGCAGCTGAAAGATGCTTCATCTGGAGGTGCAACTGAAAGATGCTTCATCTGGAGGTGCAGCTGAAAGATGCTTCATCTGGAGGTGCAGCTGAAAGATGCTTCATCTGGAGGTGCAGCTGAAAGATGCTTCATCTGGAGGTGCAGCTGAAAGATGCTTCATCTGGAGGTGCAGCTGAAAGATGCTTCATCTGGAGGTGCAACTGAAAGATGCTTCATCTGGAGGTGCAGCTGAAAGATGCTTCATCTGGAGGTGCAGCTGAAAGATGCTTCATCTGGAGGTGCAACTGAAAGATGCTTCATCTGGAGGTGCAGCTGAAAGATGCTTCATCTGGAGGTGCAGCTGAAAGATGCTTCATCTGGAGGTGCAACTGAAAGATGCTTCATCTGGAGGTGCAGCTGAAAGATGCTTCATCTGGAGGTGCAGCTGAAAGATGCTTCATCTGGAGGTGCAGCTGAAAGATGCTTCATCTGGAGGTGCAGCTGAAAGATGCTTCATCTGGAGGTGCAGCTGAAAGATGCTTCATCTGGAGGTGCAACTGAAAGATGCTTCATCTGGAGGTGCAACTGAAAGATGCTTCATCTGGAGGTGCAGCTGAAAGATGCTTCATCTGGAGGTGCAGCTGAGTGAAATGCATTTTGACATTTACCGGTACACCCACAAACTTTAAATAAAGCAGCTTTGAAATTACCGGTACTACGGTACCTGTACACCTGCACATAAAGATGACTGAAACAGATACCCGGTATGTTTTTGTGGTGTTTATTTACAAATTATTTACAGTACGATACCAACTCACTCAAAGCCCAAAAACTCCTCATCCTCTGTGTCGCTTTGGAAAAGCTCTGCCAGTGTTGGATCCAGCCTGCCAGTGGTGAGAGGTCCTCCTCCTCCTCCTCTTCACTGCTGTCCTCTGCCTCAGCACCAGCAGGCTGGATTCCCGCCTTTCTGAACCCAGACTTGATGGTGCGGGTGGTCACAGAAGCCCAGGCCTTGTCCACCCACTCCACTGCCTGAGCGAAGGTGGCGTGCCGCATCCTCCCTGTTGCTGTAAAGGAGTGCTCACCACTAATCATCCATTGCTCCCACAACTTCCTCAGGGAGGCCTTGAAACTCCTGTTCACCGAGATGTCGAGTGGTTGCAAGAGTTTCGTCAGCCCCCCTGGGATGATTGTGGGCACAGTGTTGAGGGTCTTCACCTTGGCCTTCATGGCGTCCGTGATGTGGGCACGCATGCTGTCCATGACGAGGAGAGCCTTCTTGGTCCTGAAGAACCCGTCAGGACGATGGACGAAGCACTTGGTCAGCCAGTGGAGCATCATCGCTTCGTCCATCCATCCCTTCGGGTTCACAGCCACCACCACCCTGGAGCTGAAGTCCTCCTTAGGAATGGTCTTCCTCTTAAAGATGACCATGGGGGGAAGTTTGGTGCCGTCAGCACCACAGGCCAGAACCACTGTGAAGTGGGACTTCTCATGGCCTGTGGTGAGGATGTTGATGCTCTTCTCCCCCTTCTGGGAGACACTGCGTCCAAGCGGAATGTCAAATGTCAACGGTACTTCGTCCATATTAATAATATGGCCGCCAGTGATCTGATGAGTCTGGACCTGGCGTGAGAAAGACAAAAGGCAGATATTAGTGTTGGGCTAAAAGAATCGAGCGCGCACTCACAGACCTGCTGTGAGCGCACCAAGTGACCTGCAACATAAAATGTTTCTTTGTTTGTCAACATCACATCACATGTCCACATCAAAAGTCCACATCACATGTCCACATCACATGTCCACATTTTTATTAAACCAGTGCTCCACAGTCACTGGTTGACTTTAAACAAGGCTTAAAGGCAACATATATTTTGTTGTAGGTTTCATTTATGCTCAACAGCTCTTAAGCTTCATTTTATTTAGTTGTTTTAGGAAACTACACCTGCACTTTAGTTTATGTGGTGGATTTTGTTGATCTATATTTTGTGCAGACTTTTTCAATCTAAATAACAGATCATTTTTATTTTCATACTTGGAGACTGAATACTTTACTAAATAAAGTAATTTCAGTAAAATGACCCTTTGTTTTTTTTATTTTATTTTATATAATACTGCAAAGCAACATGTTAAGTTAATTTTGTCAAATAAATAAATTTGATTTCTGTTTTTTGTTATATCAAGAAATTTATCGTTATCGGGATAATGTTCTGAAATATCACAATATAATTTTTGAGACATATCGCCCACCCTTACTTCAAAGTAAAAGAAGAAGGTATAAATAAGGCCTGGCAGAAGAAGGGATTCATGTACGAGTGGAAGAAAGTGTTTGTGGACCATGATTATGGTCCGGAGTTGCTGAAGAAATGGAAGGAATACACAGAGAAAAAAGAGTTCTGCGAGAGAAGAATATATGGTTCCAGACGTCATTCTCAATGAGACTGCACATGTTCTACGAGGGAAAAATGCAGGTCTACAACATGGCTGAGGAAGCAATGAAGGACATGGCGGAGCGAGGATTTTGGGTGGTGGTGGTGAGACTGATGGAGAACAGCTTGGGGAAGATCAGATGCCTAACTTGGAAGTCCATCGGGGTCAAGAAGGGACAGACACCCAAGGATACAGTGGAAGGATACAAACAACAACTGCAGAGTTTTAGGAGAAGTCAGGACACGATTTAAGGACCATTGCCTTTAAAAATTAGGTATTTAATCATCTTTTAGTTATTTGGGTGGTTATAGCCAATATTAAGGTGAGAAATGTCTACTGTTTCATACTAGGAAATTTTACTTGGGTCAAATTATTGAGGATAATTTATCGATGTAAATTTTTTAGTGGTCAGAACACCCCCTTTTGAACTTTGGAGCTGTGGACCACACATGTACAAAGCTGACTGCAACAGAAAGGGTCCACTCCCTCTGGTAGGGAGAGAACATCCCTTTGGACATATATTCCATCATAGCTTGAAAAGGGTCAAAACGCAGACCCTATTCTAGGAAGTTCCTTTGTTAATCACGAGTTCATCAGTGAAAGTTCTAAAATTGTTCTGTTTTGTTTTCATTTTTGTTTTGTATATCTGTAGCCTCAGGGTACATCAGGAGAATGGTGTGGAGATGGTGGAAAATAGTTTCATGGTGAAAATTACAACACAGAAAAAGCTAATAAAGTTAGCATCATTTAATGTGAATGGGATGTTCAACCTAATTAAAAGGTCTAAACTATTAGGAAAATTGAGAAGGGTGGGGATGGGATTGATGTTGCAAGAGACTCATCTGACAAAGAAGGAACATGACAAGCTTAAGAAAAACGGGTCTAATCAAGTATTTTACTCATCATATAAAACAGTCCATAAGAGAGGAGTGGCTATCTATATATCAGGGAAATCCTTATTTGAAAATTTTCAGAAACAAAAGACAAAGAAGGGAGATATATGTTGATTAAGGAGAGATTATAAGGAGAGCTGGTTATTGTTCTGAACATGTATGCCTCCCCAGGCTCTGACTGAGTTTAGACAGATGTTTGATTTAATGACATCTGAGGGAGAAGGCATTCTGATATGTGGGGGAGATTTAAATATCAGTTTGAATCCATACCTCAATTGTTCGGACAATGGGAAGCAAAAATCTATAACCATCTGTGTTAGTCAATGGCGAGACATTAAATGTGGTTGAACAACTTAAATACGTTGGAGTAATTTTTGATTCCAGTCTAAATTTCAAGCAGTGCATATAAAGAGAATTTCACATGTAATTAAACTTAATCTGGCAAACTTCAAACATATGAGACCTCTGACAACAGAATCAGTGAAGGCTTACATGCATGCCATGATATTCAGCCATATAGCCTATTCTAAAAAATAAGTCTGGCCCTCTGTACATTCAAAAAAACAAAACAAACAAAAAATGTAGAAACGTTTCGTCTTTCATCCAAAATACTTCTTCAATCTGAGGTGCCGTTTATTTTCTAAACACAAGATCCCAGTGGCTTTTAAACCCCAAAATACATTACGGCAAAGACTGGTTCATCCCAAAGATATAGTCACCTTGCACAAATAGAGCAATATTATGTATGTTGTTCAGTGTCAGGAGTGTTGTGATCCGTCTTACATCAAGGAAACTAAACAGCCACTGGCCAAAAGGATGGCCCAGCACACAAGAGCAACATCATCAGGCCAGAACTCTGCAGTCTACACTCATCTCAATGTCAGTATGCTACAGAGGCTCAGAAGAAATCCTTGAGAAGTATAGTAACTACAGCCAACAAACTGTTAGGGACCACTCTGCCAAGTATGGAAAAGATATACATGGACAGAGTTATGAGGAAGGCAAACAAGATTATAGCAGATGACACACATCCCTTAAGATCTTCATTTGAGTTGCTTCCTTCAGGGCGAAGGTATGGCCTTCCTTTATTCTCAAGAAACAGAACAAAATTTTCTTTCATACCACAAGCAATTAAATCATTAAATAATACTAAGGTATCATGAATTACTGAGCTGAAACATCTTTGCTGTAATGATGGATGATGATGTCATGTATGTATGTATAAGTATGTCCTTTATGTCAATGCCTGCTGACAAATGTTGCAAATTAATTTCCCTAAGGGGACAAATAAATCTCTATCTATCTATCTATCTATCTATCTATCTATCTATCTATCTATCTATCTATCTATCTATCTATCTATCTATCTATCTATCTATCTATCTATCTATCTATCTATCTATCTATCTATCTATCTATCTATCTATCTATCTATCTATCTATCTATCTATCTATCTATCTATCTATCTATCTATCTATCTATCTATCTATCTATCTATCTATCTATCTATCTATCATCTATCTATCTATCTATCTATCTATCTATCTATCTATCTATCTATCTATCTATCTATCTATCTATCTATCTATCTATCTATCTATCTATCTATCTATCTATCTATCTATCTATCTATCTATCTATCTATCTATCTATCTATCTATCTATCTATCTATCTATCTATCTAGTAGTCACTCTTTCAGGGATGAAGATGTTCACATCCTTGATAGAGAAGAACGATGGTTTGAGAGAGGAGTAAAGGAGGTCATCTTTGTGAAAAGAAACTGTCCATCATTAAACAGAGGTGGAGGTCTCCGTGTTCAACTGTCCCCCTCCTACAGTGCCATTATTGCTAGTATCAATCAGCCCTCTATGCATAGCAAACAACCATCAGGGTGATAACGATCCATTGTTAGGCTGATGGTCCTCCTTGATAATGTGAGCAGCTAGTTTTGTATGTCAACAGCAAAGTGGTTGATCCACTATGAGAAGGTGCAATTTATAAGACTGAGTTGAATACAGCGCCTCAGACTGAAGAAGTCTTTTGGATAAAAGATGAAACGTTTCTACATTTTTTTGTTTTATTTTGTTCATTGAATGTCCAGAGGACCAGACTTAACTTTTTTAGATTTTTCTACCTGGATTATTGACCATGTATCAGCATATAGCCTATTGTTACACTCCATGGTCTTGCATGTCAGCTGCCATTTTGAGCCCCTAAAGTCTCTTTTTAAGAAAACACTGAAATATTTTCAACAAAAAGCTTTTACAGTATCATTATTGTAGTGTAGCCGGATGGGTGTGGTTAAAAATAGGAAACTTAAGTTTAAAAATACTATTTTAAATAAATGAAGCTGGTTAAAATAATTATACCTAAAAATTTACCTTTAAGGCACACAGGCCCATAGCAGATGAGGCTTGGAGACAATTTCACACAGACAAAAATTAAATTGCACAGTTGTTGTTTTAAATAAAAATGCTAAGTTAAAAACATTCACTTTAAAAGACAGTAAAACGCCATTCAATAAAAGTGCAATTCAGTACAGTACATAAAAGGGAAAAACCACAGACAAATCTTACACCAGACGAGGAGTAATGTCACCGCCTGGAGGGATTCTCGATCAGTCATACACCAGCAGTCCAGAGGTGTCCCTGGTAGGATCTGCGGCACTGGAATAGACGCCATTCAAGCCGACACCTGTACGATTAGTCAGAGCTGGGAATCAGTCGGCCTAGTTCACCCCACAAGACGCGTGATGCAGCCCGTCCCATGCCGTCCAGACAGCAGGCACCAAAACAGCAACAGAACCAGTCGGCAGTTGATGGACAACCCAGATGGAGGACAGAATCCAGTCGGGACAATCCGGACAGCAGGCAAATTAATGCCAAGGACAAACAGCAGCGGCTGACAAACATAAATATACGAATTAAAAGCTGAAAAGTGTAAGAGAACAGAAAAACAACTAGTACTTTACTCACCACCAAGCTCCACCTCTAACAGTAGAGGGAAACAGGAAGCTTGTACATGCGGTCACGAGAACAGTGGATCATAGCGACCTTAAGCACACATTTACGCTAGCGCGACATAGCCAGCAAACGCCAAGGTTTGAACCGAAAGGCGGATGACGTGAAGTCAACCACTGAGTGCTGGCCCTTTTTATATAGGAAACCAGCCCCAGACCCAATCACATCGTAGCACTCGTGTAATGCGTTCAAAGCCCGTAGGACATCCTGCTACTTTAGCATCATAAGTAAATGCAACATTCTGGATTTTGATAGCTATCAGAGTTTTATGTATGCTTGCCTGATTTTTAAAGTTTTAAATTGACTTGCTCCTCCTCCTTTAATGTATTTTATAATAATAAAAAAACAAGTATAGTAAACACAAGAGCACTGACCAGAGGAGATTGTGATGTACAGCGGCTCATTACTAAACTTGGCCAAATGGTGGTGTCCATCAGAGGCACACAGTCGTGTAACACACTGCCAGTTTCTATCGGGAATTATGGCACCTACTCCAACTTTAAAAACTCTTTGAAACATTGGCTGAAAACTAGCCAGAGGTGCACTCATGTGTAAATTACTTTGTCTATTTTATTATGGCATCATATCTTAATTGTAATTTCATGTTGTGTTGTGTATTATATAGGAGATAATAATATAATAATAATAATAATAAACTTTATTTGTATAGCACCTTCCTACAATGCCTTGCATTGACCAAGGTGCTTAACAGGATAAAAAGATGAATAAACTGGAACAATAAATCAATGAAAATAGAATAAGAAACAACAGCAATAAAAGAAGGCAATGGAAATAAAAAATGCTACATACTAAAATAACACTAAAATAACACAAGTAATAAAAGTTACACACTGAAAGCTTTTTTGAACAAGTGGAAATAAAAAGGCAATGGAAATAAAAAATGTTACATATTAAAATACCAAAAGTAATAAAAGTTACACACTGGAAGCTTATTTGAACAAGTGGAAATAAAAAGGCAATGGAAATAAAAAATGCTACATATTAAAATACCAAAAGTAATAAAAGTTACACACTGAAAGCTTTTTTGAACAAGTGGGTCTTCAGTCTGGTTTTGAACAGAGTCAGATCAGAGGTGGCACGCAGCTCAAGGGGGAGACTGTTCCAGGCTTTAGGGCCGGCAACAGAAAATGACCGGTCTCCCCATTGTTTGTACCTTGAGCGAGGCACCTCCAGCAGGTGTTGACTGGCAGATCGTAAATCTCTGCCGGGCTGATGGGCTTTCAAAAGTTCTGAGATGTACAGAGGAGCAAGTCCATTCAGAGCTTTGAAAACAAACAGCAGCAGCTTGAACTGTATCCTGAACTGAACCGGGAGCCAGTGTAGAGAGGACAGGACAGGAGTGATGTGTTCATATTTTCGTGTGTTGGTCAAAAAGCGCGCGGCAGAGTTCTGTACAAGCTGTAAACGGGAGATGGAGGATTGATTAATACCAACATACAAAGCATTACAATAGTCAAGTCTGGAGGTCACAAAGGCATGGATGGCCTTCTCCAGATCACCACGGCTGAGAAATGACTTGACTTTGGAGAGCAGACGGAGCTGGAAAAAGCTGGTCTTGACAACAGAACTGATCTGTTTATCAAACTTTAAGTTGGAGTCAAGCTGCACTCCAAGATTTCTGACCACCGGGTTGAAGTGGGGGAGGGGAAAACCAACACTGGGACTGGGAAGGATGTTGCTGGTGTCACCAGGTGCACCAAATAAAATGCATTCAGTTTTATCTGTGTTTAGGTGGAGGAAGTTTTGAGAGAGCCAGTGCTTAATGTCATTTAAGCAGTTGACAAGAGTGTTTGAACTGGGTGAGGGGTTGGGAGTAGCCTGGCCCTCGCCTTCCTGCACAGCTCCGCTCAATTCTCATTTCCCTTCACTTCACAGTCTGGGACTTCCCCCATCCACAAGGATTTCTCCGGTAGATTTTTGTTCGGACCAATCAGAGAACAGAAGGCGGAGTTTTGAACGACGTCGACTGACGTCGTCATTCAAAATGGCTGCCGCCACGAAGGAATTTTCAATAAAACAAGGTAAAAAACTATTATTTCTCTGCTGAGAAAAATATATTTCTTAGCTGACGTTATATCAGAAGTGTTCCTGAGCAATCAGAGAGCAGAAGGCGGAGTTTTGAACGATGTCGACTGACGTCGTCATTCAAAATGGCTGCCGCCACGAAGGAATTTTCATCAAAACAAGGTAAAAAACTATTATTTCTCTGCTGATAAAAAATATATTTCTTAGCTGACGTTATATCAGAAGTGTTCCTGAGCTTAACAGTTCCTAAATCAATTCACGAAATGGTCAAATCTGCTGGATTTAAATAGTTTCGGTTTGACATTTTCCAAACAGCCTCGGGTGCGCTACGAAAATAAATGATAAAAAATCGAATTTTATCTCAAATGTTTTATCTAGGCCAACAGTCAGTAAATTAGAGCCATATAATTACACACTGGTGGCAGAAAAAATATCCACCGAGTGGTTTCTGAGCAATTTATCTGATAGCCTGGACCTCGCCAGGCTAAACTAACAAAACTCTGCCTTCTGTTCTCTGATTGGTCCATTCAAAAATCTCCAGGAGAAATCGTTTTCAATGGGAGGAATGCCAGACCCTAGTCTGAAGCGAAGTGAAGGACAGGGTGTGGTTTTAACCAGGCTAGGTTGGGAGTGACTGGCAGATAGATTTGTAAATCGTCTGCATACATGTGAAAAGACAGGTTATGACGTGTGATGATTGATCCTAATGGCAGCATGTAAAGAGAGAAGAGGACTGGCCCTAGAATAGATCCCTGTGGTACGCCAGAGGTCAGAGGGGTTGATGAAGAGGAGGACAGATCGCCTATCATGACAGAAAAAGTTCTCCCAGACAGGTAAGATTTGAACCACTCAAGCACAGCTCCCTGGAGGCCAACCTGCTGAGACAAGCGGTTGATTAGTACCTGATGGTCGACGGTGTCAAAAGCTGCTGAGAGGTCTAACATCACCAGCAGAGCAGGGTTTTTTGCATCCAGAGACAGAAGAATGTCATTCTGTACTTTGAGCAGTGCAGATTCAGTGCTGTGACGAGCTCGAAAACCTGACTGAAATTTTTCAAACAGGTTGTTGAGTTCTAGAAAAGATTGAAGTTGAATAAAAACAATCTTTTCTAGGACCTTTGATAGAAATGACAGATGGGAAACTGGTCTGAAATTAGAGAGAGCTGTAGGATCTAGGCCTGGTTTTTTGAGAAGAGGCCTGACCACAGCGTGTTTGAAAGCAGATGGCACAAAACCTGAAGATAGACAGCTGTTAATAAATGACAAAACACAAGGACCAATTACATCAAAGGACTGTTTGAACATTTTTGATGGAATGATGTCCAGAGAACAGTTAGTTGGTTTCATCTGCTGAACCACCTTGGTGAGGTGAGGCAGTGAGACCAGGTCAAATTGGTCAAAAACAGCTGTGGTTATTGCAGAGCACATGACTGGATGGTGTTGGATGAACTGACAATGTTCTGTCTGATAGAGTCTATTTTGTTGACAAAATAGCTCTGAAAGTCATCGCAGGTAGACTGTGTGGCAGTTTTCAGAACATTGACAGATGGGTTGATGACAGACTGGAGTGTGCTGAAAAGCGTCCTCGGCCGGTTGGAGCTGGTGGAGATTAAATTGGAGAGGTACTGTGACTTGGCCTGTTTCACAGCATTATGATACTCACAGAGACAGTCTCTCAGTATTCCTTGAGATACATGAAGCCGGTCGCGCTTCCATATTCGCTCTGCTTTTCTGCAACGTTGTCGAAGAGCTCGCGTCGTTTCGTTGAGCCATGGTGAAGGTTTGTTCTTTGAAGATGCCTGTTTGAGAGGAGCGATGGAGTCCAAGATCGTCGTGCAGGTGTGATGGAAGGAGCTGATGAAGTCCTCAGGATGTAGAGATGGGTCCAGGCTGACAGCAGAGCAAAATTCAGTGCTCTTAAAGGCATCAGTGAACTGACTTGGAGTTAATGGGGTGATGGAGCGGCAGAAACGTGCTGGGAGAATAGCTTTCGGTGCAGGAGAGGTGAAAAATTCAAATAATATGGGAAAATGGTCTGAAATACAGGTGTCCAGGATCTCCACAGCAGGTATTTGAAGGCCGTGGGAGATAATTAAATCGAGTGTATGACCCTGACTGTGTGTGGCCCCCGAGACCGACTGTGACAGGTTGAAAGAGTCCAGGAGGTCCTGAAACTCACATCCAAGCTGATTACTTGGGCAGCAGGTGTGCACGTTGAAGTCTCCACAGAAAAGCCAAGAGTCAAACTTTGGCATTAGGTCAGCCAGTAGTTCTGAAAACTCACTGAGAAAGTTTTTGTTGTATTGAGGAGACCGATAAAAGAGGCCACACAGAATAGGTTTTGCAGATTCCAGCACAAAAATCATGCTTTCAAAACTGGAGTAGTTTTTCTGAGGCAACAAACGGTATTTGAACGCCTCATTGAAGACTGCAGCCAGCCCCCCCCTTCCAGACCCACGCGGAGCGCTCAGGTGGGAGTAGCCATTTGGAAGAAGCTCAGAGAAGCAGCTGTTGTCTCCAGATTTCTGACAGGTTTCCGTAATCAAAAACAGATCCAGACGATGAGTTGAGATCAAATCACTTAATATAAAAGTTTTATTAGTGATCGATCTGGCGTTAAACAGTGCTGACCGTACAGGAACACAGCCAGTTACGTCACTCTCAGCTCGAGCGAGTGGGCGGAGGTTCTGTTTAACGCAGCCTCGCTTCAGTGTTCTCACGGGGGGACAAAATGGATACTGATCGCTGGCGTCATGATTGATAGCAACAAGGCTTCTGTGGCGACGAGCGAAGGAACGGCGGACATCAAAGACGCTGAATTCAGGAGGTAAGTCAGCCGTCGGCGATGTTTGTATTATTCTCTGCTCTTTGTTTTGTGGGATGTTTCTTGTTATTACCCGCCTTATTACATTGATGCTTACCCGCCTTATTACATTGATGCTTACCACTGACAGGTTGATTAATATGCATTGTCCCAATTTAAATACAAAGTAAATAAATGAATTGAAATAATTAGTAAAAAAATTAGAGAATTAATGGCAGAGCTCGTAATAATGGATATGGAGGGAGCTACCGGTACAGTAAATCCATCAGGCAGAAACTACACATATTTCTCATTGCCTCACTTGGTATATTCAAGGCTTGACTATTTCTTTATGTATAATAAGGGTAGCTAGAGAGTGGAAAATTGTGATATTGGTGTAAGGCATATAGCAGATCATAGTCAAGTATATTTAAACTTGGAACTGTCAAAGGAAACAAAAACAACAATTTGGAGGCTAAATGCAAACATAGTAAAGGGAAATATGAAGGCAGAACTTACAAAAGAAATAAATATTTATGTAAGGGAAAATAAAAATGTAGAAGTATCTCCATCCACATCTCCATCCAAACGCATGCAAAGCAGTAATCCGAGGGAAGCTTCACTGCCAAATCTGCATATTTATAAAAGCAAAACCAGGGAAAGCTTAGAAAATTACAAATAGATCTAAAAGAATTAGAAAAGCAACATAAACAATTTTCTTTGGATAAGAAAAAAATCCCAAGAAATCAAAAGAAAAACAAAAAACATTTATCAAAACTATACAATCATATTACCAAACCACAGTTGGGATAAAAAATAATGCAAATCTTTCAAATGCTTTTACATTACAACGAGGGTGCTGCCAAGATTGCTCCATTAGCCCACTCCTATTTGCAACATACAGGTAGTCCCCGACTTACGAGCGCTCTTACTTACGAGGTCCCGGACTTACGAGCATGCATCTCATAAAAAAAAAAAAAATAATAATATATATATATATATTTTTTACTTTTTTATTTTTTTTATTTTATAAATGAATACATGTACAGTACTGGACAGTCACCAAGCACTTAGCCTATCCTAACACAGTTTTTAAAGATGAAGGAATAAGTTGAATTGTCTCCCTTTCACATAAAGGGAGCAAGCTCCCTATGGAGCCTGCAGGGAGGAGGGAGACAATTCAACTGACTCCTTCATCTTTAAAAACTGTGTTAGGATAGGCTAAGTGCTTGGTGACTGTACAGTACTGTACATTTATCTATTTATAAATAAAAAACATAAAAAAATAAAATACTGTATATACTGTATATTTATAATAAATAGATAAATATTTGTGTAAATTATTTGTGTGTACCCACTCGTACCTTTGACCTCATGGATGAGGGGACGAAGAGCGTCCCAGGAGGACCAGTGCCCAAATCCGGTTCCACCAGGTTAGCCTGTCGAACCTCCTTAGCGATGGGTTAGGTGAGGGTTCCCACGATGCAGACCGGGGGTATGATGCTTTCTGCGGATTCGGTAGCGTCTGGAGGAAAAAACTGACGTGACAGAGCATCAGGCTTAATGTTTTTGGAACCCGGTCTGAAAGTCAAAGAATAATTAAAACGATTGAAGAAAAGTGACCAGCGTGCCTGTCTAGGGTTCAATCGTTTAGCGTCACAGAGGTACATAAGATTCTTGTGGTCAGTCCAAATGAGAAAAGGTACCTCCGTTCCCTCAAGCCAATGACGCCACTCCTCTAATGCCAACTTCACCGCAAGCAGTTCCCTGTTGCCCACGTCGTAGTTCCTCTCGGCTTGCGACAGTCGACGAGAGTAGAAGGCACAAGGGTGTACCTTATCGTCCGTGGGTGACCTCTGGGACAACACAGCACCCACCCCGGTATCGGATGCATCCACCTCGAGGATGAACTGACGAGCCGGGTCTGGGTGGCAGAGGATGGGTGTGGAGGAGAAAAGGACTTTTAGCTTACCAAAAGCAGAGTTGGCTTCAGGAGTCCACCGAAATGCTCTGCTAGTGGAGGTGAGCTGAGAGAGGGGCGCTGCGATACGGCTGTAGTCCTTGATGAAGCGCCTGTAGAAATTAGCAAATCCTAGGAACCGTTGCAATTGTTTCCTGGTATCCGGAACCGGCCACTCCACCACTGCCTTAGTCTTTTCAGGGTCCGTCCTGTAGTGCCCTTTTCCAAAAATAAACCCCAAAAATGAGACAGAGGAGGCGTGAAAATCACATTTTTCACCTTTAACAAAGAGTTGGTTTTCATAAAGTCTCTGAAGTACCCTCTTGACTTGAGCAACATGTTCTTGCTCGTTCCTGGAGTAGATGAGGATATCGTCCAAATAAACAAACACAAAATCTCCAATAAAATCCCGCAACACATCGTTAATCAGTGCCTGGAAGACTGCAGGAGCATTGGTGAGACCAAAAGGCATAACTAAATACTCGAAATGTCCAAGGGTGTTTTGAAGGCTGTTTTCCACTCATCACCCTCTTTGATCCGAACCAGGTGAGAAGCGTTACGAATATCCAGTTTAGTGAATATGGTAGCGGGTTGTAATTGTTCTTGTACAGAGTTGATTAACGGTAGTGGATATTTGTTTTTTATGGTTATCAGGTTTAGACCTCGATAGTCGATGCAGGGACGCAGTGTCTTGTCCTTCTTAGTGACAAAAAAGAACCCTGCCCCCAACGGGGACGTAGAAGGACGGATAATCCCCGAATCGAGGGATTCCTCAATGTAGGTTCTCATGTAGTCACGTTCAGGACCCGACAAATTATAGAGATGGCTAACTGGCAAAGGAGCTCCCGGGAGGAGGTCAATGGGGTAGTCATAGGGACGATGAGGAGGAAGAGAAAGAGCTTTACATTTACTGAATACCGGGGCCAGATCATGATATTCAGGAGGTATGCTAAAGAGGTCTATATCTTCTATACCTGGTATGCTTATGGAAGGATTGGAGATGCCAGAGCGGAGACAGTGTTTTAAACATCTGTCACTCCATCTCTCAACCCTACCGAGTTCCCAATTGAAATGGGGATTGTGATCCCGTAACCAGGGGAAACCAAGGATTAATTGCGTGTTTGCGGAGTCAAATACAAAAAAAAATAACCTCTTCATGATGATTTCCTGACGTGATTAAGTGTAGGTTAGTGGTCTTAAATCGAATCTGTATCAGGGTCTCCCCAGTAACCTCACCTATGGACACCGGGTCTTTTTTAAGGACAGGAAGAGATAGATCTCTGATCAAATCTTGGCTAATTAGATTTTGTTCCGCACCGGAATCAATAAGTGCAGAAACAAGGAAGCGGTTCTGATTGTACTGAATAACTGTGGGTAATGTAAACCTCTGAAGAGGAGTAAACAAGGAAGTACCCACCAGTATATCCCGTTTTACTGGTGGGTGTCTTCGTTTCCCCGCACAGGGCAAGTGGCAATAAAATGTCCATCTACACCACAATACATACAAAGATTCAAGTTTCTACGCCTTTGTCTCTTCAGGATTTAAACGGGTACTCCCAATTTCCATGGGTTCTGATTCATGTACATAAGGTTGAGAGCCAGAAGATGGCACCAGAGCACTTCGTGGCTTATATCTTTCGAATTTGCTGTTGCTATGGTAACCCCCTGCTGATGACGTCGAGAACCCGGAAGTAGAGGGCCTCTGGGAGTTGTAGTCCCGTTCACATCGCCGTTCCCGGAAACATTCGTCAATTGAGATCGCTAGATTTATTAAGGCGTCAAAAGTAGGAGGCTCATCTCTTGCTGAGATCTGGTCTTTCACGTAATCGGATAAGGAGTTTAAAAAGGTACCTTGCAATGCCCTGTCGTTCCAGTCAGTTTGCGCCGCCAGGATGCGGAACTCCAGGGCGTGTTCAGCGACAGAACATCGGCCCTGACGTAACCCCAACATTCTCTTTTCCGCGTTGGGTTGCTGTAGCGGCCTGTCGAAAATCCTGCAAAACTTCTCTGAAAGACTCCTAAACGAGACAAAGTCCAAGTCGTGTTGATGAATGAACGAAGTCGCCCATTGGAGGGCGTTACCTTTCAGTTGGTGCATGAAGTAAGTAATTTTCTTTATGTCCGACGAGTAGAGTTGGGGAGCTCCTCTGAAGGCGAGTTCGCACTGAAGAAGAAAGCCCTCACATTGAGCTGGGTCTCCTGAAAAGAGTTCAGACGGTTTTACTACCAGTTGTTGTGAAAACAGAGGATCATTTTCAGAGCTGATGTTAGATCTTGAAGCTTGTGGAGATGCAGAAGCTATGGGAGGAGAAGGAGCGAGTCTTTGATTAATAGCGTGAACCATACCTCCAAGTTCCTGTAGATTGGACTGTGTTTTGAGCTGTTGGCTTAAAAGTTGTCTCATCATCTCATCCAATTGATTCATTTGCCCCGTTTGAGAGGAACTAGCTTGTTTGCGCTTGGTCTCGTTCTGGGTTTTGTTTGGCTGGAGCATTCTGTAATGATTTCTAGGTAACCCAGTTTGTAACGAGACCCAGAACGACACAAGGCACGAGAGTACAAAAAGAACAATGTTTATTATGGACAGTGATCTAAGTTTTCAAATGTACAACGTGGTTCATCAGGAATCCCTGGAGGAGGAAGCAGAACGTCAGAAGGAGTAGGCCCAGGGGCAGTTGTGAATGTTGGTCTTCAAATGTTTGTTTGTTCTTACAGATGATGAAGGGAGATGGGTTCCATGAAAATCCAATCCTTCCAATAGCGGTTCCAGAGGGCAGAGAAGGCAGGCAAGTGGCTGGAGGGCACGGCACGAGGAACTGGATCCAAAAACAGACTGTAGGCACATAAGAACAAGGTGAGTATCCTTGCATAAAACACAAGACTGGCTAGAAGCATAAATACCATAAATAGGAATCAATGCTCCAGCGAAGAGTAGTACTCGACTGCAGCCTTAAATAGGATTGTAGCTCATCAGGTGGATGACCGTCAGCTGAGGGTGATTGGCGGCCATCTTGGAGCTTCAGAGAGTGCTACTCTTACATCCAGAACATATGCAATCTCTAATTAACCCTTTTTTTGCTTTGTTTTGTTTTATTTTTTGAATGTCCAGAGGACCGGACTTAGCTTTTTTAGATTGTTCTACCTGGATTATTGAGCATGCATCAGGGTGTCCTAAAAAATCTTCCATCTTAGACTGAATTCAAGAGGTTACAGTAGATTTTTGGGCTATTTTAGGTTGAATATCTACGTTATTCCTGACGTCGCGCCACTACCCATAATTCATAGCGAAAGCCGGTTTTTACTTCCGCCTACGGTCCCGCGCTCTTGTTTACAGTTGCAGAAGATGGCGAACAAACAGATTACAGACTCTTGACCAAGGCGCAACAGCTTGTTATCTGCAAAAATGGCAGTGGTCGGAGTTGACCCCATCATGTCAGATGAAGCGGTATTGCCCTCTGGTGGAGAAGGGCAACAAGTTGTCACCAAGAAGTTACTCCGATACCGTTATTTAATGACTACGAGGAGTGCCTAAAACGAGCAGCTTCACAGCTGAAAATCCATGGATGGATGCTTAATAACCAGTAACAGATTTGTGGAGGACGTCCAAATCTTCATGTTAATAACAGGTGACTGGCAGAGTAAGTGATAACAACGTACATGTCCCTCGTAGCTACAGCAGATAAGACAAGAAAGTTCATTCTCAATAGTCCAGGTATCAAATCCGCTCATTCTCAATCAGTTCATCTGGACAGTTTCTTTTTAGTAGAAACGTTTCACCCTCACTCCAGAGGGCTTCGTCAGTCAGAGTAGTCCCAAGCACACTGAAGTTACCCCACCAAGTAAACAACTTAAGTGGACCAACCAGTTTGCTGTAGCCAAGATGGTTTCTGGAGGCTGTCCTGTCCCTCGTCGACTCCTCCCAGGCAGGCAGACATGTCCAAAGTGGTTCAAGACAAGAAAGTTCATTCTCAATAGTCCAGGTATCAAATCCGCTCATTCTCAATCAGTTCATCTGGACAGTTTCTTTTTAGTAGAAACGTTTCACCCTCACTCCAGAGGGCTTCGTCAGTCAGAGTAGTCCCAAGCACACTGAAGTTACCCCACCAAGTAAACAACTTAAGTGGACCAACCAGTTTGCTGTAGCCAAGATGGTTTCTGGAGGCTGTCCTATCCCTCGTTGACTCCTCCCAGGCAGGCAGACATGTCCAAAGTGGTTCAAGACAAGAAAGTTCATTGGGACTACTGTTCCAGTAGTCCCAATGACAACTGTTCCAGAGATGACCTTTACTGACCTCTCAGTAAAGCAAGACATTTACTACAAATTATTCCATTAGTTGTAATCTGAGAACATAGTCACCAAAAGAGACTATTGGCTTCTTTAATTTTATTCTAATGTAATCAAAAGAATAACATTTTGTCATTTTCATGATGTGTGCTTTTATGCTGTGTTATTCTGTAATGTGAAACATCACTGTGTCCACTGCTGTGTGAAAGTTGAAGGCTCAGGTCAAAGAGACCCGGCCGTTTTGTTTAGAAATGCAGAAGCAGTTAATCCGTTGTTTTCATGAGAATGACTCCAGTACTCTGTCTTTTCCTAAACATTTTCACTCTGCTCTGAATTTCAACTTGAATCGTGATAACAACAAGTGAACTGCTCGACTGGTTCTTTTGGACCAATCGGGAAGAGACAAGTCTCTCTCATCTCAGATATTCTACTAAGGTTCTAAGCTTTTGCTGAAACGTTCAGTTTTGCTGGGAACTTCAAGACATGAGGTCGTCCCAAAGAGCTGGATGAACGTCAGTCACATGCTAAGGACACGTCATTCAGTTAAAGACTAATAACATGTTGTTATGAGTCCACTTCGAACCGAGCGTAAGCTCAGAACTTTGTTTATTCCTTTCTGGAATAAGTTATCTTGAGCCAGAAACCAGGAGCTGACGCATTTTCTGATGACCAACGCAAAACCAGGAGACGTTGGGAGGTAAACGAATAACCAGCTCAGATGTACTGGCCCCCGCAAGGACCCCGTGCATCTGAAAAGCTACAAGGTCTTCTCTTACCGGGCTGTCGTCAAAAGGTAAAGAGCTGTTTACAAACGTACCTGGAATTTAGCAGAAGTCGGATGGAAAGTGTCATTTCTGGTAACATGGTCAAGACAAATAATTTCCTCTTAACCTCTCCCTATTCCTCTTAAATCTCTCCTTATTCCATTCTAAGCTGGAAACTATATTTAAGCTAAGAGCCACAGACTAAGTATAATGACATCCTGTATTTATGTCTGTTGTTACAATTAAATGTGCTGACGAGTTAAATTGAAAAGTGAAATCTATCAATCAAGTGTAATGGTGTTAATTTAGTTGATTTATTTTAAATAAATGGTAGTGTCTTTGGCATACCAAACTAAGTTAACGTCTCTGTCACTTAATGGCTTTATGGTTTATTTATCTATCATAAAGATCACAGAAATATTGGGTAAACTAAAAAAGAAAAGAATCCGTGAAATTACTATTCAATCTGAATAAGTAAATAATTAAGAAAGGCAAAGGGGTCAGCTTAATACTGACCCCCACTAAAATCCTTTACATCTGGTGGCCCGTACGGGACCATAATCTTTACTCTTTGGACGTGCACCCCCCTTTTGATCCTTGTGTTCACCCTCTGTGTTTGGCTTGAACCACTTTGGGTTCTTTTTCCAGCGGGCACCTTCATTTTGTGGTTTGTCAGGTTGAAAGACATGTTTCTTCTCGCCTTTTATAGGATAGGGAGCTGATGCTCGCGTCCCTTCCAGCTCCAGTGATTGGGATTCGGCCTTCGCACTTGTGAACACCTCTACGGGTGCTCTGCATTGCGTGTGGGCCTCAAAAACATTTGAGGCAGAGGAGACTCAACAGTTGGACCCGACTCTGGCCCAACAAGAGAGCTCCCTCTGCGAACTGAAACAATCAGCACTCACTGAACACTACCTACAACAGGTACTAAAAGGTGTCGAGATCCAGGGATCCCACACCGAAGATGCTGTACTGTCTCCTTGGACAGATAATTCAGCAATCAGCCAAGCTCTTTATGAAACCTTGGTTAATAAACAGTTGGGTCTAGAACTAGCCAAGAAAGCTTTACGCTTTCATCTTGATCCCAAAAGTGAGCGGGTAATGACCGCAAATGGAGTCATTTGCCTGAACCTAAACTGGAACAAACGAGAACTGGTCCACCCGTTCCTCGTGGTCCGAAACTTACCACATGCATCCTACATAGGCTCTGACATTTTGGTAAGATTGGGTGTCCGAGTGGACACTATCAACAATGTACTGTGGTCACTGGAAACAGCCAAGATGGATTCTCCTGTGCTGAGCACAGAAAAACTCAAAGCTGGACAGACCATACCAGAAGTCTGTGAGGTTGCTTGCAACCAAACCATCACAGTACTACCTCAGGCAATGAACCAGATGGTGAAAATTCACATGATAGCTAATCAAGCTATTAGCCAAAAACAGGCATACTTTCAATTATCTCCTAAGTTTTCCAACCTAGGACTGTCCATTGAGGCCACGAGACAAGTGAGCCTCGACTGCAGAACCACAGCTGTTGCTGTGTGTAACATAGGCACGGAAGTGGTACTGATCTATAAATACACAAAAATAGGATGGTTGATCTCCACTGATTTCCATGATTTTGAACTGTGCATTCCATTTCTGGGAGGACTCCCAGAATACCTGATCCCAAATGAATACACGGGGCAAGTCTTGTTCACAAAGCCAAAACAGGCCATCGCTCTCGTCTCTGTCAATGAGGTCGACCAAGACACAGTCTACAGGGTCGGTCTAAACCGGGGCAACGGCCTAGGCCCTCAAACCTATAGTGTCCTGCCTATAAACAGGGTAAAAGACACATAAAGGGACTCATTGGAGCTCCCCAAAGAACAAGAACCCCTCTCAATTTCTTCACAGATCGAACAGGTGGTCGCCCAGGCCGACGCCCTGAAAACTGATGACGAAAGGGACAGACTTCGCCAAGTTCTCTTAAAATATGAGAAATCATTCTCAACTGATTCAATGGATTGTGGGTTGACCACGCTCCATTCAGTGAGCATCCCAACACCGCCCGAAGCTCCACCCACATTTGTCAGACAATACAAGATTCCTCTGGCAGCACATCAACCTATCAGGGAAATCCTTGATAACCTTTTAAAGAATGGTATCATCAGATACTGTAACAGCACTTACTCTGCGCCTTTATGGCCAGTGTTAAAACCAAATGGAAAGTGGAGACTCACTATTGACTACAGAAAGCTAAACAAACAAGTCCCCTTATCACGGTGGCCAATGACCCAGCTCCAACAGGAACTGCCCAAGGTCACCAATGGTAAGTACTTCTCGACCCTCGACGTCGCCTCTGGTTTTTGGACCATCCCTGTGCGCACCGAGGACCAATACAAACTAGCTTTCACTTTTGGCGACCGACAATACACCTTCACCAGGTGCCCCTTTGGCTATGCTAACTCACCTGCAGAGTTCAACATCTTCTTGAACAAAGCATGTCCAGACGTCCACGAGCGTGGGACACTGATATACGTGGACAATGTCCTTTTGAGGCAGCCAACACTGGACTCACATTTGGCTGAGATCGACCACGTTCTGAATCAACTAACGACTGCTGGTGTGTGGTGGATGCTTCTACCACCACCACATCGTGTTAGTATTTATTTAATTATTATTTGATATATTTTCTGATGGGTGCACACTTTAGTTAATGTTTGTCTGAATGGTTTACTAACACTTGTTCTTCTGTTTTGAGGTGCTGCAAATGCAGAACAGCTGGAGGAGGAAGCCTGGAACATACCACTTTTCTAAAAGACTGAGGGGAGAGGGAACTTTATTTGTTAAACTTGGCTTTAGTTAGGTTTGACACTTTAATATTCACTTATTGTTTGTGCTAAGCTAGTTGAGTTTTGCTTTATTTGTTTCAAATGCTGTATTTAGCTAATTTGTATTTTCTGTTCCCTTTATTATGTTGTGCCTCCCTCATGTGGCAGAATTGGGTTACTCCGGCCCTATTTAAGCAGCCCTTTGTTCTTTGTTAGCAGGTCAGTTTTGTTAGAGTTCAGTTGACCTCATTTAAGTTGGGCCCAAATTTGTTATTTATCTTTTGATTAATTTTTCATTGACATTTGATTCTTTGTTAGCCATTTTTTGACCTATTAAATTGAAAATTTTGGCTGATTTTTGAACACCTTTGTCCTTATTTAAGTCTGGTCCCCTCACAGTTGGTGTCAAGAAGTGGGATATTTTTTAAATTTTGTAAGGACATTGGTGTATCTAAAAAAGCTAAGTCTGGTCCTCTGGACATTCAAAAAAACAAAAAAACAAAACAAAGCAAAAAATTGTAGAAACGTTTCGTCTTTCGTCCGAAAGACTTCCTCAGTCTGAGGTGCTGGGTTCAGCTCAGTCTTATAAATAGCACCCTCTCACAGTGTTACACAACCAGTTGGCTGATGACAGCCTGAAACCAGCTGCTCACATGATCAAGGAGGACCATCAGCCTAACAATGGATCGTTAGCACCCTGATGGTTGTTTGCTATTCACAGAGGGCTGAGTGATACCAGCAATCACAGCATTGTAGGAGGGGGACAGTTGAACCCGGAGGCCTCCACCCCTGTTTAATGATGGGCGGTTTCTTTTCACAAAGATGGCCTCCTTTACTCCTCTCTCAAACCATCGTTCCTCTCTATCAAGGATGTGAACATCTTCATCCCTGAAAGAGTGACCGCTGGCCTGGAGATGAGTGTAGACTGCAGAGTCCTGACCTGATGATGTTGATCTTCTGTGCTGGGCCATCCTTTTGGCCAGTGGCTGTTTAGTTTCCCCGATATAAGACTGATCACAGCCCTCCTGACACTGAACAGCATACACAATGTTACTCTGTTTTTGCCGGGGGACTGGATCTTTGGGATGAACCAGTTTTTGCCGTAATGTATTTTGAGGTTTAAAAGCCACTGGGACGTTGTGTTTAGAAAATAAACGTCTCAATGTCTCTGAAACCCCTGCAACATATGGAATGGCCACTGGTCTGGGTCTGGGTTCCTTCTTTTCACCTGATGGCTGGCTGGAGTCCTGTTTGGGTTTCTTCTCTGCTTTCAGGAAGGCCCAGTTAGGATATCCACATTTCTCTAGAGCCTGTTTTGTGTGTGATTTCTCCTTCTGTCTGGCTCCTGCGTTAGTGGGGACGCTGTCTGCTCTGTGGTACAGAGTCCTGATGACTCCTAACTTGTGCTCCAGAGGGTGATGGGAGTCAAACTGTAAATACTGGTCTGTGTGGGTGGGTTTGCGGTACACCTCAGTTTGCAAATTTCCTCTATCAGAAACTGAGACCTCACAGTCCAAGAAAGCCAACCTGCCATTTCTTACATCTTCTCGTGTGAACTTGATATATTTATCCACAGAGTTGATGTGATCAGTGAAATGTTGGACTTCCTGAGATTTAATTTTAACCCAGGTGTCATCAACATACCTGAACCAATGACTTGGTGGTCTCCCCGTAAAGGATGTCAAGGCTCTCTTTTCTACCTCCTCCATGTACAGGTTGGCAACAATAGGAGAAACTGGAGACCCCATAGCACATCCATGTTTCTGCCTATAATATTGCTCCCCATATGTGAAGTAGGTTGACTGCAGGCACAGTTTCAAGAGTTGACACAGTTGCTCTGTGGAAAGCGTGGTTCTGCTGTTCAGAGTGGTGTCTGATTTTAACCTTAAACAGACCACCTCTACTGCTTCATCAACAGGAATGCACGTAAAGAGTGATGTAACATCAAAAGAGACCATTGTTTCATCAGTCTCCATGATGACATCCCTCACCTTATCCACAAAGTCCATGGTGTTCTGTATGTGGTGTTCTGAGCTGCCAACTAAAGGGATGAGTACAGATGCCAGATATTTGGAAACATTGTAAGTGACAGAGTTAATCATGCTAACAATTGGTCTTAAAGGTACACCTTGTTTGTGGATTTTGGGTAAACCATACAGACTTGGCGTGGCCTCCCCTGGGTACAGTCTGTGGTACAGAATATTGTCAATAGCCTTGTCCTGCTTCAAAATTTTCAGGCAATCTATCAACTTCTTCTTGTAACCACTTCCTGGATCTCTTTTCAGCGGTTCATAAGTGGTTAAGTCACTAAGGAGTGACATAACTTTCTCATGATAGTCTTTCTGGTTCAAAATCACTGTGCACCTTCCTTTGTCTGCTGGGAGAATTATGATGTTTTTGTCCTTGCTAAGCGTGGTGAGTGCATCCCTCTCTTCTCTACTGATGTTGGAAGGTGGTGGTTTAGCATTACTGAGACAGGCTGAAACTTTGACTCTGAGTTGTTCTGCTTCAAAGTCTTTAATTTTGTTGTTACGGATGGCTGACTCAGTGGCTGTGATCATCTCCACCAGTGGAATTCTACTTGGTGCCACTGCAAAGTTTAGCCCCCTGGCAAGAATCTCTGTCTCCGGCTGGGTGAGCTGTCTGTCAGATAAATTCTTCACCCACTTTTCTGTCTCCCCGGCATGTAACTGTGTATCGGAGTGTTGTCTTACACTGAATGTGTTGTTGTTGGAATTGTTATGGTGTTGACGAGTTATCAGTGAGTTAAATTTGTTTTGTTGTCGAGTCTTGGACTTGACATGCTGTGCTAAGCGTGCCCGATCTGTACAGTCCATCACTTGCTGAAGTGTGGTCTGATCTAGGCACGTTGTTAGTTTTTGATAAATTTGCTCTTCTTTGGCCTTCAAGGCCTCAATGGTAAAATTGGTCTGTCTTACCCGTTCATTCAGCAGCTGCGTCTGTGCCTTCTGAAGGATGTTGCTTGCCCGGTGCCCGCTGACCGATGAATTCAGTTCCAGGCTCTTAGGAATAATGCCACTTTGTCTGCATCTAAGGTTGAATCGCAAGTGGTTCCTGTAGTCCGCCCTCTTCCTAGCTGTTTTCTCAAACTCTCTAACAAGTTTGAGGCAATCCTGGCCAAAGTGGTTCAAAATACCCTGATGCATGCTCAATAATCCAGGTAGAAAAATCTAAAAAAGCTAAGTCTGGTCCTCTGGACATTCAAAAAACAAAAAAACAAAACAAAGCAAAAAATTGTAGAAACGTTTCGTCTTTCGTCCGAAAGACTTCCTCAGTCTGAGGTGCTGGGTTCAGCTCAGTCTTATAAATAGCACCCTCTCACAGTGTTACACAACCAGTTGGCTGATGACAGCCTGAAACCAGCTGCTCACATGATCAAGGAGGACCATCAGCCTAACAATGGATCGTTAGCACCCTGATGGTTGTTTGCTATTCACAGAGGGCTGAGTGATACCAGCAATCACAGCATTGTAGGAGGGGGACAGTTGAACCCGGAGGCCTCCACCCCTGTTTAATGATGGGCGGTTTCTTTTCACAAAGATGGCCTCCTTTACTCCTCTCTCAAACCATCGTTCCTCTCTATCAAGGATGTGAACATCTTCATCCCTGAAAGAGTGACCGCTGGCCTGGAGATGAGTGTAGACTGCAGAGTCCTGACCTGATGATGTTGATCTTCTGTGCTGGGCCATCCTTTTGGCCAGTGGCTGTTTAGTTTCCCCGATATAAGACTGATCACAGCCCTCCTGACACTGAACAGCATACACAATGTTACTCTGTTTTTGCCGGGGGACTGGATCTTTGGGATGAACCAGTTTTTGCCGTAATGTATTTTGAGGTTTAATACATTACGGCAAAAACTGGTTCATCCCAAAGATCCAGTCCCCCGGCAAAAACAGAGTAACATTGTGTATGCTGTTCAGTGTCAGGAGGGCTGTGATCAGTCTTATATCGGGGAAACTAAACAGCCACTGGCCAAAAGGATGGCCCAGCACAGAAGATCAACATCATCAGGTCAGGACTCTGCAGTCTACACTCATCTCCAGGCCAGCGGTCACTCTTTCAGGGATGAAGATGTTCACATCCTTGATAGAGAGGAACGATGGTTTGAGAGAGGAGTAAAGGAGGCCATCTTTGTGAAAAGAAACCGCCCATCATTAAACAGGGGTGGAGGCCTCCGGGTTCAACTGTCCCCCTCCTACAATGCTGTGATTGCTGGTATCACTCAGCCCTCTGTGAATAGCAAACAACCATCAGGGTGCTAACGATCCATTGTTAGGCTGATGGTCCTCCTTGATCATGTGAGCAGCTGGTTTCAGGCTGTCATCAGCCAACTGGTTGTGTAACACTGTGAGAGGGTGCTATTTATAAGACTGAGCTGAACCCAGCACCTCAGACTGAGGAAGTCTTTCGGACGAAAGACGAAACGTTTCTACAATTTTTTGCTTTGTTTTGTTTTTTTGTTTTTTGAATGTCCAGAGGACCAGACTTAGCTTTTTTAGATTTTTCTACCTGGATTATTGAGCATGCATCAGGGTATTTTGAACCACTTTGGCCAGGATTGCCTCAAACTTGTTAGAGAGTTTGAGAAAACAGCTAGGAAGAGGGCGGACTACAGGAACCACTTGCGATTCAACCTTAGATGCAGACAAAGTGGCATTATTCCTAAGAGCCTGGAACTGAATTCATCGGTCAGCGGGCACCGGGCAAGCAACATCCTTCAGAAGGCACAGACGCAGCTGCTGAATGAACGGGTAAGACAGACCAATTTTACCATTGAGGCCTTGAAGGCCAAAGAAGAGCAAATTTATCAAAAACTAACAACGTGCCTAGATCAGACCACACTTCAGCAAGTGATGGACTGTACAGATCGGGCACGCTTAGCACAGCATGTCAAGTCCAAGACTCGACAACAAAACAAATTTAACTCACTGATAACTCGTCAACACCATAACAATTCCAACAACAACACATACAGTGTAAGACAACACTCCGATACACAGTTACATGCCGGGGAGACAGAAAAGTGGGTGAAGAATTTATCTGACAGACAGCTCACCCAGCCGGAGACAGAGATTCTTGCCAGGGGGCTAAACTTTGCAGTGGCACCAAGTAGAATTCCACTGGTGGAGATGATCACAGCCACTGAGTCAGCCATCCGTAACAACAAAATTAAAGACTTTGAAGCAGAACAACTCAGAGTCAAAGTTTCAGCCTGTCTCAGTAATGCTAAACCACCACCTTCCAACATCAGTAGAGAAGAGAGGGATGCACTCACCACGCTTAGCAAGGACAAAAACATCATAATTCTCCCAGCAGACAAAGGAAGGTGCACAGTGATTTTGAACCAGAAAGACTATCATGAGAAAGTTATGTCACTCCTTAGTGACTTAACCACTTATGAACCGCTGAAAAGAGATCCAGGAAGTGGTTACAAGAAGAAGTTGATAGATTGCCTGAAAATTTTGAAGCAGGACAAGGCTATTGACAATATTCTGTACCACAGACTGTACCCAGGGGAGGCCACGCCAAGTCTGTATGGTTTACCCAAAATCCACAAACAAGGTGTACCTTTAAGACCAATTGTTAGCATGATTAACTCGGTCACTTACAATGTTTCCAAATATCTGGCATCTGTACTCATCCCTTTAGTTGGCAGCTCAGAACACCACATACAGAACACCATGGACTTTGTGGATAAGGTGAGGGATGTCATCATGGAGACTGATGAAACAATGGTCTCTTTTGATGTTACATCACTCTTTACGTGCATTCCTGTTGATGAAGCAGTAGAGGTGGTCTGTTTAAGGTTAAAATCAGACACCACTCTGAACAGCAGAACCACGCTTTCCACAGAGCAACTGTGTCAACTCTTGAAACTGTGCCTGCAGTCAACCTACTTCACATATGGGGAGCAATATTATAGGCAGAAACATGGATGTGCTATGGGGTCTCCAGTTTCTCCTATTGTTGCCAACCTGTACATGGAGGAGGTAGAAAAGAGAGCCTTGACGTCCTTTACGGGGAGACCACCAAGTCATTGGTTCAGGTATGTTGATGACACCTGGGTTAAAATTAAATCTCAGGAAGTCCAACATTTCACTGATCACATCAACTCTGTGGATAAATATATCAAGTTCACACGAGAAGATGTAAGAAATGGCAGGTTGGCTTTCTTGGACTGTGAGGTCTCAGTTTCTGATAGAGGAAATTTGCAAACTGAGGTGTACCGCAAACCCACCCACACAGACCAGTATTTACAGTTTGACTCCCATCACCCTCTGGAGCACAAGTTAGGAGTCATCAGGACTCTGTACCACAGAGCAGACAGCGTCCCCACTAACGCAGGAGCCAGACAGAAGGAGAAATCACACACAAAACAGGCTCTAGAGAAATGTGGATATCCTAACTGGGCCTTCCTGAAAGCAGAGAAGAAACCCAAACAGGACTCCAGCCAGCCATCAGGTGAAAAGAAGGAACCCAGACCCAGACCAGTGGCCATTCCATATGTTGCAGGGGTTTCAGAGACATTGAGACGTTTATTTTCTAAACACAACGTCCCAGTGGCTTTTAAACCTCAAAATACATTACGGCAAAAACTGGTTCATCCCAAAGATCCAGTCCCCCGGCAAAAACAGAGTAACATTGTGTATGCTGTTCAGTGTCAGGAGGGCTGTGATCAGTCTTATATCGGGGAAACTAAACAGCCACTGGCCAAAAGGATGGCCCAGCACAGAAGATCAACATCATCAGGTCAGGACTCTGCAGTCTACACTCATCTCCAGGCCAGCGGTCACTCTTTCAGGGATGAAGATGTTCACATCCTTGATAGAGAGGAACGATGGTTTGAGAGAGGAGTAAAGGAGGCCATCTTTGTGAAAAGAAACCGCCCATCATTAAACAGGGGTGGAGGCCTCCGGGTTCAACTGTCCCCCTCCTACAATGCTGTGATTGCTGGTATCACTCAGCCCTCTGTGAATAGCAAACAACCATCAGGGTGCTAACGATCCATTGTTAGGCTGATGGTCCTCCTTGATCATGTGAGCAGCTGGTTTCAGGCTGTCATCAGCCAACTGGTTGTGTAACACTGTGAGAGGGTGCTATTTATAAGACTGAGCTGAACCCAGCACCTCAGACTGAGGAAGTCTTTCGGACGAAAGACGAAACGTTTCTACAATTTTTTGCTTTGTTTTGTTTTTTTGTTTTTTTGAATGTCCAGAGGACCAGACTTAGCTTTTTTAGATTTTTCTACCTGGATTATTGAGCATGCATCAGGGGACATTGGTGTATTTTCTTCCCCCTGATTCTTCAAATTTTGGGATTAACTACCCCTGACAGTTTTTTTTCTCTAAGAGGAAAAGGTGCCAAAAAATGCCTGGAAGAGGAAGAGGACGACCAAGAGGAGGAGCCAGTTCTGAGCCAGATGAAAGTGAGGCTGTTGATGAAGGTGGAGCAGTTGGTGGAGTGCTTGACCTGGAAGAGGAAGGTGAGAGTGAACCAACACTAGCAGACTTGGCTATGCTTCTCAGAGCCCATATGGGGCAACAGAAGGCCAAGGAGGACTACTGGACCAGTGAAGCTGCTAAGCAAGAGAAGAAATTTGAGGAACTACAAAAACAGTTCAGCTTGTTGAAAAGGGAAACTCACCTCCAGACCACTCCCCCTGCTCCTCAGAACACTTTACCAGTGCGGCCTACACAACCAGCAGATCTTGGAGTAGCAGCTTCACCTCAACACAGTCAATCAGGTGACCTTAATGAACATTCACATGTTTTTTATGCACCAAAATTACAAAAACTTAGTGAAGAAGACGACATTGAACATTTTCTCATTACTTTTGAAAGAATGGCTTTTGCTTGCAGGTGGCCAAGAACTGACTGGGCTTTTCACTTAATACCACTGCTAACAGGCAAAGCTAGAAGTGCCTTTGTGCACATGGATGTTGATTTGTCTATGAACTATGATCAAGTCAAATTTGCTATTTTGCAGAAGTATGATATTAATGGTGAAACCTACAGGCAAAGATTTCGCTCACTTCAAGTGGAGCCTGAAGAAACTCCAAAAGAGCTCTACATAAGGCTGAAGGAGCTGTATATCAAATGGGTGCAGCCTAATGGCAAAACTGTTGAACAAATCAATGAAATAATAATTCTTGAACAGTTTTTGAGAATGTTGTCACCAGAACTACAGGTGTGGATAAGAGAACATAATCCAAAGACTGCAAAGGAGGCTGCTGAACTGGCGGACGTGTTTGTGGCTGCTAGAAGGAAGAACTCCTGGGCTTTTCAAAGCTGGAAAAAGGATGGCTACAATCAACCTCCAGCCCAACAGGTTTCAGGTGTGGGTAAGCTCCCTGTAAAAGAGAGATTTGGCTCAACTTTTCAGGGGAAAAAGCCCATTTGTTACTTATGTGGACAGGAGGGTCACACCAAACCTATGTGCCCTCAAAATGCTGTTAAGTTTTCCCAGATGTGTTTTGTGCCCAGGGAAGAAACTCAAAAGATGGGAGCAATGCAGCCATTAATGGAGACATCTGTGGAGCTCAACGGTCAGGCACTGAAGGCCCTGATTGATACAGGGAGTACCCAGACCTTGGTCCAGCGCCGGTATGTCTTACCCCAGTTTGTTTGCACCAGTGAGAACATTCCAATTTGCTGTGTCCACGGTGACGAAAGAAAGTATCCAACTGCAGATGTCTATGTCACAGTGAAAGGGCAAACTTACCTGCTTAATGTTGGGGTAGTAGATAACTTACCATTTCCAGTAATTCTCGGCAATGACCTACCGGTGCTTATCGACCTGTTACAATCTCCTCAGTGTAATGTTGCACTAACTCGGGCCCAAGCAAAGCAATCTGAAGAAATTGTCCCTGACCTTAGTACTTTGCCATTTCACAATGTGGAATTTTCCACAGGGAAAACAAAATACAGGAAGTCCAAAAGACTGCGGAGAAGAGAGAAGTTTCAAGGGACTGTGGTAGTTCCTCCTGACACACCGCAGCCTGAAGTACTCCAAGATTTTAAAATTCCTGGTAATATAGTAGAGCTGCAGCACCAGGATTTAAATCTTGTGAAGTATTTTAAAGAAGCCAAAGTCAACAAAAATGATTTTTGCATTCACAATGACATTCTTTACAGACAATGTGGGCCAACTAAACAGCTGGTGGTTCCCAAAGCAGTTAGAGAAACAGTTTTGAAGTTGGGCCATTCAATTCCCTGGGCTGGCCACCTGGGGAAGCATAAGACCTTAGCCCGCATAAAACACTGTTTTTTTTGGCCTGGCTTGCATAAAGATGTTGTGCAGTTTTGCAGGAGCTGTCCAGAATGTCAAATTACATCAGCCAGACTCCCCAACAAAGCTCCTCTCCAACCCCTTCCAGTCCTGAGTACACCATTTCAACGCTTGGGTATGGACATAGTGGGACCAGTGGAAAGAAGTAAAGCAGGTAACCGGTTTATGCTGGTGATTGTGGATTATGCAACTAAATACCCAGAAGTCTTCCCCCTGAAAGCTGTCAAAGCAAAGAATGTTGCATTTTGTTTGGTGCAATTTTTTTCAAGGGTTGGCTTTCCTCAAGAAATACTAACTGATCAGGGCACTAATTTCATGTCCAAACTGCTTAAGGATGTGTATCAGTTGCTAGGAATTAAAGGACTGAGAACGACACCCTATCATCCACAATCCACGGGGCGGCCGTGGCGTAGTGGTAATGGCAGTTGTTCCCCGATCGGAAGGTTGGCGGTTCGAATCCCGGTTCCCCACACCATGTGTCGTTGTGTCCTTGGGCAAGACACTTAACCCCGAGTTGCTCCCGGTAGGACTGGAAAGCACCTTGCATGGTAGTCTGCCGCTACCGGTGTATGAATGTGTGTAGCATTCAATGTGTGTAGCGCTTTGAGATTTTCACTAATGAAAAAGCGCGTTATAAATTGAATTCATTATTATTATTATTATAAACAGATGGCCTCACTGAACGGTTTAATCAAACACTTAAACAAATGCTACGGAAATTTGTGAATGAAACTGGCTCTGACTGGGACCAATGGCTCCCATATATTGTTTGCTTATAGAGAAGTTCCACAAGCCTCCACTGGGTTTTCTCCATTCGACTTATTATATGGTAATGAAGTGAGAGGACCTCTGATGGTTCTGAAGGAACTGTGGGAGCGGGGACAAACTAACAAAGACTCTGTAAATGTTGTATCTTATGTGCTCCAGATGAGGGAGAAGCTGGAGAATATGTCAATTTTGACTCAGGAGCATCTGAAGATGTCTCAACGCAAACAGAAGATTTGGTATGACTCTGCAGCCCGGGAGAGGGGGTTCAAGCCGGGCCAGAAAGTACTTGTTATGTTGCCTTCAGAGGAAAGCAAGCTGCTGGCCAAGTGGCAAGGACCTTATGAGGTACTAGAGAAATTGGGACCAACAACTTACAAAGTCTCTGTTCCAGGTAAAAGCCGTCCCACTCGGATTCTCCATGTGAACCTGCTTAAAGAGTGGGTGTCCCGGGACCAAGAGAAACCTACCTCCTTCTACATCCGACGTACAGAGGATGAGGAATCTGAGGAGCAATATTTGCCTATTCCATCAGCCTCCAAGCCTAGCTTGGATCATCTCTCAGAAAACCAACAGTCAGAGGTGAGGGCTGTCTGTCCATTGAATGTGTTCCAGGAGAATCCAGGATACACTAATGTGATAATACATGACATTACCTTAAAGGAAGATGCTGCACCAAAACGAATGAGCTATCGCATACCTGAGAGACTTCTGGAACCACTTAAAAAGGAGGTTGAGTTGATGCTTTCCCTTAAGATTATTGAGGAATCACAGAGCGAGTGGTGCAATCCAATTGTTCTTGTCCCTAAAAAAGATGGAACAATAAGGTTCTGCATCGACTTCCGCTACCTAAATTCAGTCTCAAAGTTTGATTCCTATCCAACTCCACGCATCGATGATCTTATTGAGAAACTAGGCAAAGCAAAATATTTTACTACCATTGACCTGTCCAAAGGCTATTGGCAAGTGCCACTCTCCCTCAGGTCCAAGGAGCTGACGGCGTTCAGAACACCATGGGGCCTTTACCACTTTAGAGTGATGCCATTTGGACTTCATGGGGCTCCTGCCACGTTCCAGCGCCTAATGGATAAGGTACTCAATGGCCTTTCACATTTTGCCTCTGCATATCTGGATGACATCATTGTTTACAGCAATTGCTGGGATGAACACCTGCAGCATCTGAAAGTGATTTTTGAGCGTCTCCAGAAAGCAGGATTAACAGTGAATCCAGCCAAGTGTGCCATAGCAAAGAGGGTAACTGAGTACCTGGGCTTTGTCATCGGAGGAGGGTTGGTGAAGCCACAAATTAAAAAAATTGAAGCCATCCAATCTTGCCCCTTTCCCCAGACAAGAAAACAACTTAAATCTTTCCTAGGTATGTCTGGTTGGTACCACAGATTTATCCCCAATTACTCTGCCAGAGCTTCTCTGCTTACAGACATGACTAGTCTTCGGGGCCCGAACATACTACGGTGGTCTGAAGAAGCAAAGGAAGCATTCAGAGACATTCAGCAGGCCTTAAGTGAAGATCCTGTGCTTCACTGCCCTGACTTCCAGCAGGAGTTTGTTTTGCAAACTGATGCATCAGATAAAGGTCTGGGTGCTGTGTTGCTTCAGGGTTCTCCAGATGATCGTCATCCAATCGTCTTCATCAGCCGTAAACTTTTCCCCAGAGAAACCCGTTATTCCACTATAGAGAAGGAATGTCTGGCAATCAAGTGGGCTCTGGATTCCCTACGCTATTACCTCTTGGGAAGGAAGTTTGTATTAGAAACTGACCATAAGGCTTTAAAATGGTTGGAGAGAATGAAAGACACCAATGGTCGAATAACCCGCTGGTACCTAGCCATGCAACCCTACAAATTTGAGGTGCATCACATCCCTGGCAGGCAGAATGCTACCGCTGACTACTTGTCCCGCTGTGCCAGTGAGCCTTCAGAGGAGGGGGAGTGTGTGGTGGATGCTTCTACCACCACCACATCGTGTTAGTATTTATTTAATTATTATTTGATATATTTTCTGATGGGTGCACACTTTAGTTAATGTTTGTCTGAATGGTTTACTAACACTTGTTCTTCTGTTTTGAGGTGCTGCAAATGCAGATCAGCTGGAGGAGGAAGCATACCACTTTTCTAAAAGACTGAGGGGAGAGGGAACTTTATTTGTTAAACTTGGCTTTAGTTAGGTTTGACACTTTAATATTCACTTATTGTTTGTGCTAAGCTAGTTGAGTTTTGTTTTATTTGTTTCAAATGCTGTATTTAGTTCATTTGTATTTTCTGTTCCCTTTATTATGTTGTGCCTCCCTCATGTGGCAGAATTGGGTTACTCCGGCCCTATTTAAGCAGCCCTTTGTTCTTTGTTAGCAGGTCAGTTTTGTTAGAGTTCAGTTGACCTCATTTAAGTTACTAAACTAAAATATCACTGTCAAAATGCCAGGGGTGCAGAACCAAGGTGGACTACGTTGGCCTTCTTGTAGGTCCAGACGGGGTACAACCACAGCTGACTCGCACCCAAGGCCTTGACAATCTCAAAGTCCCCACCAATCTCAAAGAACTACAAAGTTTTCTTGGCATGTGTAACTACTCGAACCAGTTCATAGAAAACTATGCAGACCTTGCAAAGCCACTGACTGAACTCCTAAAGAAAGACGTTCCATTTGTCTGGACTGACAAACAACAGCAGGCAATGAACGCTCTTATAGGCAAGATCAAGTCAGCCCCATGTTTAGTCTACCCAGACTATAACAAAGAGTTTTACTTGGAAGTGGGCTTCTCAGCTCATTGTACGTATAAGTGCAGGTCTGTACCAAATACACGACAGAGACAAGCGTGTTGTGGCCTACGCCAGCAAGACAATGGCAGGCCCTGAGTTGAGATTCTCAGACTGTGAGAAAGCTCTGCTGACCACAGTGTGGGCAGTAAAACATTTCTCCAGCTACATTGGTGGACAGAAAATCATTGTTGAAACACAACACCAGCCAGTGACTTTCCTAAACAGCGAACGCATTAGAGATGGTGTGGTAACAAACTCACGTGTTGCAACATGGCTCAGGGCACTTCAAAGTTTTAACCTAGACATCCGTTATGGTCAAAACAAGAAGTCACATCTGGGGACAGACTTGGCAATCTGCCAAAAGTGTACACAAGATGTACCAGCTACCCAGCCGCCGGTTGAGGTAAAAACCCCAATAACCGAAGACCCGAATCACCACTTCTTTGATGACAATATCTGCAAGGATATGACTACATTGTACGTGGATGGATATTCATTCCTCCGCGACAAAATCTGCAGAGCAGGTGTTGGAGGAGTCCTCCTCCAAGACCAAGAACAGATTACTTTCAGCTACAAATTAGGCTCTCAGACTTCTCAGTACGCTGAGATTGCAGGAATCCTAATAGCTCTCCAGATGGTAGTAGAACGCTCCATCAAGACGCTAGTCATCTGCACTGACTCTAACTATGCTCGTTTAAGTTTCGCTTGTCACCTCGCTGTGTGGAAACAGAACGGTTTCCTAACAAGCGACAGAAAAGTGGTCAAACACAAAGAGCTTTTCATGGCGTGTGATCACTTGGTGACATCACACGACTTACAGATATACTGGAAGAAAGTTCCAGGTCATTCCAGAGTCCCGGGCGATGACAAGCACTACAATGACATTGCAGATTCCTTAGCCAAAGAAGGAGCCGACGAAGGTCCTCTATGGTCCTTCGACCCCTCCTGGTTAATCAAGACTCTGTCAATACAACCTACAGTCAGGGTTATGGCAGTCACACGTGCACAGGCCGCAGCCAGACCTGCTGACAACGCAGTCTCTGTACGACCCGCACTGACTGACCCAGACATCATCCAACTACAGAAGTCGGATCCTGCTATCAACTCCATGATACTGTACCTGACTGATCCAGACAAAAACACTCCGTCTAAAGACGAACTGGATTCCGATCCAGACCTTAAAGTCCTTTATCAGCTGCGCAAACAGCTAAAACTAATCAAAGGCATCCTAACTTTCGCTCATGGACCAACGTCCTCACCTGTGTTCGTGGTTCCCCATGACCAAAGGGGGGTGATGTTAGTTCATGCCCATGATCTCCCGTCTGCAGGACACAAAGGAGATAAAGCCACGCTGACGGCATTAAAACAAATTGCCTATTGGCCTGGCATGAAAAAGGATGTAAAACACTACATTGAAGGGTGCGTGGTCTGCGGCCAGTTTCAGCCAACCAGACCACTTCACAGAGCACCACTGCAAAGCAGAGGCATTGCATTCCCATGGTCTGACCTCCAGATCGACTGGGTTGGACCACTCACTAAGAGCTCTAGAGGAAATAAATATTTTCTCACGGTAACCTGTGCATTTACCAAATGGGTAGAATGCCTACCAGCTCCTAACGACACAGCACAAACCACTGCTATGTTGTTAATGAATCATATATTCTCAAGGTTTGGACTTCCCCTTCGGGTGAACTCAGACCAAGGTACACACTTCACAGGTGAAGTGATGAAAGAACTGTGGAAGACGCTAGGCGTCAAGGCCAACTTTCATGTCGGCTACCACCCACAGGCTTCAGGCCAAGTAGAGAGAGCAAACAGAACTGTGGTGAGTATTTTGAAGAAATACGTGGCTGCAAACCACAAGGACTGGGACGTGAAACTCCCTCTGGTCCTCATGGCCATAAGAGCCACTCCACACACATCAACTGGCATCTCTCCCTTCGAGATGATGACCGGTCGACAAATGACTCTCCCTCTACACCTGTTGTACCAACCAGGCGACGCCGCCATGGCGACAGCCTACACTACACAACAATACATGAAAGATTTGAATGTACACCTCAGAAACACTTTTGCTTTCGCCCAGAAAAACCTGGAAAAATCCGCTGAAGGACGCAAGGCGTACTACGACCAGAAGGCCTCTCATAATGAACTCCAAGTGGGAGACAGAGTCTGGTACTATACGTTCGCCCCAGCAACCGGGAAAGGAGGGTCCGAGACCGGAACTCTCGCCCGCAAACTAATGCCCAGGTGGACTGGACCTCATCTGATAACAGACAAAGTGTCCTCAGTCGTCTACGAAATCAAAATCAGCAAAGGCCGCAAAGAGCCAATTGCTAAATGGGTACATCGAAATCAGATCAAACCTTACAAGGCGTTCAATGAATCCACAAAAGACAAAGATCTCACAAACACACCGACTTCATGGGATAATAAGGTCGTCCAAACACAAGTTAGTAAATAAACTAATCAGGTTTAAACTACCATATTTTCCACCCTATAAGTCGCATTGTCCAATTTGAACTTAGAAACGCTAAGCCTAAAACCCACAACAAAAAACTAACCTTAACAACCGTTTAAATCCACGAGATTTAATTTGACCTCGGTCATAAAGTTGAGACCTGTTTTTCTTGTGTGTTGCACTTTGGAATCTGACGACAAGAGTGTGTCGAAGCAGTGAAACGTTGTTTCCTTGTTGTTTAGTCATTACTGTTGTCATTAGTTGAGATATTGTTTTGGTTCTGAACACTCCCAGCCAAAAAGGTTTTGTATTAACATTGGTTAATGAATGATATGGATTTAACTATGCCAACATGCAGTTCGTTTTGTTAAATCTCAATCGTCGAAGAGTCAATGTAGTTTAAAGCTACTCAAGGTACCATAAACTACACTGGTCTCACAATTTCTAAATTGAACCGATTCGATCGTTTCTATTCTAGATTATCTATTCATTTTGATGAGTCTCGCCATAGACTTCAAAATTTATTAGGAATACCAAATCCTACGTCGTTCGTCTAAAAGACAACAGACATTTAGACCAAACTATATTTCATTTTTCTATTTTAGTTTAACCTAAACTAAGTAATGAATGGAGGAATAGTTTGGAATTAGAGGCCTTCGTTACAGAAGCCCTCCAAAATTTTATAGGTATAGATCCCTATTTCTAATTTTACAGAATTGATCCACCCCTTAATTGGTAATTGTAGCTGATCTAAATCATGATAGCTTACACACCAGGTGCATATAGGTAGGGCCTAATGTAAAATCCCAATCATAAGCCCACCTAAAAACCACATAATTGCATGACACATAGAACCAGAGTGGCACTGACTGGAAGCCAACCAGCCAACAACCTTCGATGTGGGGACCTGCAGCTCCAACGCTTGGTCTTCAACCTTCATCCAAGGGTCGCCTCCTCTGCTTCAATCGAGGGATCCCCTCTACATGCTGATTATGAAAACAATTGTTGCTGATCAATCAACAAAACTAATCGTTGTGGGATTACCTACGAACAGTATGGAATTTCCAAAAACTTTATGGGATTACCTACGAACAGTATGGAATTTCCAAAAACTTTATGGGATTATAATTTTAGATTTTTCTTCTTCCACTTACTGGATTACTTCAAGATCAGAAACAGTTCAAGGTATCCTTTCGTGTTGGACCTCATCCCCAAGGACTGGCGATGACTTCCAAAAGGGGGGAGATGTAGTGGGCATGACCGTGCCCGCTCTGATACACCTGTGTATTTCTGAACTGTTCCAGAGATGACCTTTACTGACCTCTCAGTAAAACGAGACATTTAACACAATTTATTTTATTAGTTTAAATCAAAGGACAGATTCACTCAAAAAGAGACTATTTCTATCTTTGATTTTGTGCTAATAACAAATATAATCAGAGCATCACCTGTTTTTATTCATGAGCAATGTTGTAGTTTACAATATATCATGATCACATATGTTATATGCTGTGTTATTTCTTTCTTTAAATGTGAAGCATTACTGTGTCACTTCTGCACTAACGATGTATTCACAAATTGTGTGAAAGTTGAGGGCTCGGGTCAGAGAGGCCCGACCGTTTTGTTTAGAAATAAGAAGACAGTTAATCCGTTGTTTGCATGAGAATGACTCCAGCATTCTCTGTCTTTTCCTAAACAATCTCCCTCTGCTGAATTTCACCTTGAATCGTGATAACAAGTGAACTGCTCGACTGTTTTTCTTTTGAACCAATGGAAAAGAGACAAGTCTCTCTCATCTCAGAGTTCTTTCTTAAAGTTCTAAGCTAAGCTGGAATAGTCAGAGTCTGCTGGGAACGTCAAGAGATGTGAACTTTTCCCAAAGAGCTGGATGGACGTTTAGTCACACGCTAAGGACACGTCATCCAGTTAAGGACTAATAACATGCTGTTATAGTCCACTTAGAACGAGCGTAAGCTCAAAACTTTGTTTATTCCTTCCTGGAATAAGTTTATCTTGAAGTCAGAGGCCAGGAGCTGACGCATTTTCTGATGACCAACGCGAAACCAGGAGACGTTGAAAACGTAAACGAGAACCAGCTCGGACGTGCTGGGCCTGAAGGACTCTGTGCATCTGAAAGGCTGGTGTCATCTCTTTATCAGACTCGTCGTCGAAGGTAAAGAGCTGTTTACAAACGTACCTGGATTTTAGCAGAAGTCGGATGGGAAGTGTCACTTCTGGTAACATGCTCAAGACAATTTCCTTTAAACCATCTCTCCATCTTTCCTCCTATTCCCTTATCCTGGTGGTTCCAAAAACACATCTGAAGCTCCGAGGAGATCGGGCGTTTTCAGTCACCGGCCCCAAACTCTGGAACAACCTGCCCCTCAACATTAGACAGGCCTCCTCCCTTCACTTGTTCAAATCCCTGCTAAAAACCCATCTGTTCTCTCTGGTGTTTCATACTGTGTGAGCTGACGTAGTGTATATATTTTTACTGTTTTTACTGTTTTCATTTTAATATTGTTCTTATACATTTTTATTATACTTTACTGCTGTTAATATCAGAATTGTTACTATTGATGTGTGATACTGTTCTGTAAATTTTTGAGCCTCTTTTATGTTGTGTGTGTGTGTGTGTGTGTGAAGCACCTTGATAACAGTTTATCTGTTCTAACTGTGCTATATAAATAAATTTGACTTGACTTGACTTATCCCTCTCAATCTATCTGGAAACTATATTTAAGTTATAGAGCCTCAGACTAAATATAATGACATCCTGTATTTATGTCTGTTGTGTTACAATTTAAATGTGCTACGTGTTAAATTGCAAGAAAGTGAAATCATGTCAATCAAGTGTAATGGTGTTAATTTAGTTGATTTATTTTAAATAAATGGTAGTGTCTTTGACATACCAAACTAAGTCAACGTTCTCTGTCACTTAATGGCTTTATTTATTTATCCATCAGAAAGATCACAGAAATATTGGGTAAACTGAAAAAGTCAAAGTCAAAAGTCAAAGTCAACTTTATTGTCAGATCTGCAATATGTACTGTACAGGACATACACAGGACCGAAATTGCGTTTCTCTCAGTCCCTCGGTGCAACAGTAAACATCTAAACATTGAAACACTGAAACATATAATAATAGACATAAGCATAAAATAGTAAAACTAACACTGTCCTGAGTTTTTTTTTTTTTTGCATAGCGGTGCAAGAGCATGAAAATCCACACCAACTCTAAAACTAAAACATTAAACATTTAATGAACATAATACTGTCCTGAGTTTTTGCATACTAGCACAAAAAAAGAGTATAAAAAGTATAACTAAAATAAACTAAAGGTTTCTAGCATTGACATTTGCAAAGTGGCAAAGCAGCGTATGAGTCAATGTACACAGTATATGTATGAGGTAGTAGTTGATGTTGTTATAGAGGCAAAAAGTGGCATATGCAGTAAGGCACATTGGGCATCCCTAAATAAGACCGTTCAGAGCACACTGTATATGTACCAGCAGTGGTGTAGATATTAGAGTAGTGTAAATAAATGTAAACAGTAGTAATTACATGTAAGCAGTAGTAATAAAAGTAAACAGTATTAATAAATGTAAACAGAGAATGTAAACAGTATTATGATTATAGGCAGTGATGTAATACAGACATTAGTGCAAGTATGAGAAGTAGTGCAAACTGTATGAGCACATGACCGAGAGTTTAGTGAAAAACTTTGTGTTGAGTGATAATGTGTGAGAAAGTTTTAGTGTTAAGGCAGTTCAAATGGGAGGGGGGGCAGAGCAGGCAGAGTGTTTAGCATTCTGACTGCCTGATGAACAGAGCTGTCTCTCAGTCTGCTGGTTCGAGCCTGGAGACTCCTCAGTCTCCTCCCTGATGGCAGTAGTCTGAAGCAGCTGTGTAGTGGGTGTGTGGGATCACCTGCCATGCGGTGGGCTTTCCGAGTGAGGCGTTTGCTGTGTAAGTCCTGCAGTGAGGGCAAGGAGGTGCCCACGATCTTCTCAGCTGCTCTCACAATGCGCTGGAGGCTCTTGCGGCAGGATGCAGTACATGCACCAAACCACACAGTGATGCAGCTGGTCAGGACACTTTCTATGGCACCTCTGTAGAAGGTGCTCATGATGGGGGTTGAAGCTCCAGCCCTTTTCAGCTTGCGGAGAAAGTAGAGACGCTGGTGAGCCTTCTTTGCCAGTGCTGCAGTGTTCCTGCTCCAGGACAGGTCCTTTGAGACGTGCACTCCCAGGAACTTGGTGCTGTCTACTCTCTCCACTGCGGTGCTGTTGATGGTCAGAGGGGCATGTTGGGCATCCTTCTTCCTGAAGTCCACAACAATCTCCTTTGTCTTCTCCACGTTGAGAGTGAGATTGTTGTGTCCGCACCACAAGGCCAGGCGGCTCACCTCGTTCCTGTAGTCCGTCTCATCGTTGTTGCTGATGAGACCCACCACTGTTGTGTCGTCCGCAAACTTGATGAAGTGGTTGGAGCTGTACGATGGTGTGCAGTCGTGTGTTAGCAGGGTGAATAGAAGGGGGCTCAGCACACATCCTTGTGGGGCCCCTGTGTTCAATGTGATGGTGCTAGATGTGTTACTCCCGACCCGCACTGTCTGTGGTCTCCCGGTCAGGAAGTCTAGCAGCCAGTTACACATTGAGGTGTTCAGCCCCAGACTGTCCAGTTTAAGGATGAGCTGTTGGGGGATGATGGTGTTAAATGCCGAGCTGAAGTCGATGAACAACATTCTAACATAGGAGTCCTTCGTGTCCAGATGTGTGAGAGCTGTGTGAAGGGCAGAGGAGATGGCATCGTCGGTTGAGCGATTAAAGAATCCGTGAAATTACTATTCAATCTGAATAAGTAAATTAATTAAGATAAAGAGGTCATTATTAATATTGACCTCCTCATAATCCTTTACAGCTGCAAAATTGTCAAATATCGGCAAATTAAAAAAGCTTACATAAAGCCTGATATTGCTTGTTTTTCATATCCACTTAACAACAGTTATATAACTAGAAAATGTTGCTCAGGCCGTGCACAATATATAAAAAAATACATTCCCTAATACATTTTTTATTTGGAAGAAACAGTGATCCTTTAAAAAAATTGCTAAACTCACAATTTCCTATTGCAGTAAAAAAAAAAAAAAAGAACTGAATACTGTATCTGTCATGTACTGACAGCACAAACTGCTTGAGCAACTCTTTTTTTGGTCAATTTGTCTGGTCCAATTTATTTCATTGTATAACGGAAAACATGTCCTTTTCACAGACATTTAAATATTTAGTTTGAATTCTGGAAATTTACTCTCAAGACCCCTCACTTTTTGTCTTATGACCCACAGTTGGGTCCAAATCCTAACTTTGGGAACCACTGGTTTAGTCTGTAGCACTCCTGAACCCACCCCCAAAAAACAAAAAAAATATTTTAATTATGTAAAAATCAAGAGCATTAAACAGATAAACTGATGTAGATCGAAACACTAAATCTAAAACACAGATGCAGAAGAAGTCCAAACGTGGGACAGCGAGGATCGGGAGGGACAGCTGATGAGGGAGCAAACGACTAAACTCAAAGCAGATGTGATGATTAGCAAATCAGGGCCAGTTGTGAGGGGAGAAAGACACAAACAAAATAATAAACAACAACAAAGTCCTAACAAAAACACAAACTAATCTAAAGATCATGACAATTAGGAAATGATCACCATGGTTGACATGCAGATGATTTTCAAGGATTTCCTTCGCTCCAGTGCCCTTCATTTAAATAACGAGCTGCATCAAGTGAGAACTTTCAGGTTCGGCGCACTGACCCGACCAGCTGAGCCACTCCGCACTTCAAAACCCTGGGTAGTTTGATACGAATGGGTCAACCTTACAGATGGACAAGAGTCTCCAAAGAAAATAAATAAAAATCTACACTAACTGAGTCAGAAAGGCTGGAGGCCCTGATATGGATTATTTTATGTTGTGAGGTGCTCTCAGGGATGTGGGAGCACTGGGACCCCTGAATGCAACACTGTCAGGCTTTGATTGGAAGATGGATCTAATGGTTATGGTATTATTGGGGCAGCACGGTGGCACAACTGGTAGAGCTGCTGCCTCTCAGCGAGAAGGTCGAAGGTTCAAATCCCGGTCCGGGGCCTTTCTGGGTGGAGTTTGCATGTTCTCTCCGTGCATGCGTGGGTTTTCTCCGGGTGCTCCGGTTTCCTCCCACAGTCCAAAAACATGCATGTTAGGGTGATTGGTAACTCTAAATTGACCCTGGGTGTGAGTGAGACAGGTCCCTCTTGTAAATGAGTCCCCGTGGCTCAACAAGGATAGCCTGTATAAATAAAGGTTGAATGAATGAAAAAAAAATGGTCATTTTTTATTACCTTTAATTCTGGCAATCCATTTTAAGAGTATATGACTTGCACTCCTTAAAGCTTCAGTATGTAGCTTTTTTTATAAACATATTTCTTCACTCTGTCACTACCTCCTGACAGACTGATGTTAGCCAGGTAATCTCTGAAAAAAAATAAATAAATAAAAATATTGTCCCCTTGCTTCTCCAGGTGGTAAATAAGCATTTCTAAAAAGAAAAGGTGACACGCCATTTTCCAGCCAATAAAAACAGAGTTTGTAACCAGCCAATAAAAACAGAGCTTGAATTTGAATCAGCCAATAAAAACAGAGCTTGAATTTGAATTTCAGCAGACCATGGGAGAGCAGAGACATATATGGCTCTGAGGGGGAGGGATCAGAATGCTTTGCCTGTTGAAATTTTTTTCTAAGTGCTGCAGTTCTACAGAAACTGCAGACTGAACCTTTAATTGTTTAACTCTGTCAGCAGTTGCAATTTTTAGGTTTGTGCACTACTTTTACACAGGTATTGCTTTGTTTTAGTTTTTGTTGTTGATTGTATTTGTTGTTGATGGTTTGGACTGAGGTATGCAGGGAGCTAATGACAGACTCGGTTATCCAAAAAAGAAAAAGTTTGATTAAATGAAACTAAAACCTAGATAAAGGAGAATAGAATAGAATACAGAATACAGGTCTGAACAGACTCAGGGTTGAACAGCTTTCTTGGCACCTGATTGAAAATATGAGCAAAAGAAGACAAAAGAAGATAAGATAAAACTTTATTGTCCACCAAGGTGGAAATTCTCCTTCAGCTATCCAACCGTAAAATAAAACGCATTCAAAATAATCAACAGTTTGTGCATAGAATAAAACACTTAGCTTAGGTAGATGTTATCATTTGGTTTGGTTAAGAATGGTTATTACACTCAGTCACTTTAGGCTCTGTGCACAAGCGTCTTGAATCATTTCCGCATTGACACGACGTCGGCATTCCAGTTTCTGGTCTAGCCTAAGCCCCGTTCTCAGTGAAAATGGTGCTGTCTAAATGTTTACAAGAGCTGCCCAAGATAAGTGTCAGCGATGTTCTTTGTATCGTTGATGCCTGGTCCCCTGCTCCAACAAGCAAACTAACAAGGGATTTAAATTGCATATCTCAAGTTTCCTGCACAACTACGAGGGTAAGTAACGTTAGTTTGATCGTTGTGTTGTTGCTTGCTACCTGTTAGCAGCTAACGTTAGCCTATTAGCAACGCGATCTTGTAGATGTTCTTCATTGCCAGAGGGACTATAATGTCATGAGCTCAGAGGTTCAAAGTGACAAAAAAGAGGATGGATGAATATAATCAGAGAGTTGATTAGTGAGTGAATGCAGCTGGGATGGTTACAGATGAGCGTGTGACATAATAATAATAATAATAATAAATTCAATTTATACCGCACTTTTCATTAATAAAAATCTCAAAGTGCTAGTGACATAAGAAACGTAACGTGGAACACTAAAACGAAAACTAACTCAAAACAAGGAAAATAAAATTTAAAAACACAATGCTGAAACAAGAAAAAGGAAATTACCAAAATATACTGAATGACCTGGCAGAAATAAACCACAAAACCTAGGTCCAAATGAGAGAAACACAAATACAGACTTCTAAAAACATGGTCATATTCTTGTTGCAATTAGCTGAGTTTCTCTTTTAATATTTTTAAATGTGACTACAGTGCTGTTGCTGATTTTACAAGTCTCCAAATACCAGCAGTACCATCAGAAAATGCACCTGGGGACATGTTTTCATATTGTACATTCAAGCCATGTTGGTTTTTAAACCATCACAACTTACACACTTGTAAAATTTGCTTCCATAAATAATCTAATTTATTCAACTAATTCAAAATCCTCATGAGATGGGAGACATTTTTCCCCTAAATTTACATTTGCATTAGCTCTGCATGAGCAATACTTTTTCCTCGTTCTTGAAAAAAAATGATGGTACCAGTGTGTAGCCACACTTCAGGCAAAGGTTTGAGCAAAATGCAGTTTTAAACAAATTATTCCTGCAACCATGAAATGTTTGTTCAGACATCCATCTTTCTTTTTTCCTTAATGCAGAAATAGAGGTCATGGCTCCTGACGTGATATGCAGTCTGTCCACATTCCTAAGATGGAAGTCTAGCCCGATTTCAAGGTAGACTGCCCGGCTAAATTTAGGCGCTGTAATTCATTCATCACCCCGTTAGTGAATACACCAGGGAAGCCCATTCTTCTTCCAAGGTGTTAAATCTGTCCTTCAGGGGCTTCGCCCGTGACTTTGAAACAGTCAGCCGGACAAGGTTTCCTCTACAAATTTATCTGCAAATACGAGCCTGAAATATATTTGACTCAGTACAGCCGGAGTACTGAAGAAAAACACACATTAATCTAAAAGATAGTTTAAAAGTCAGTAAAATTTAAAACTTAGCTTCTTGTAGCTCATGTTTTTTTTGTTGTTTATTTATCTTTTTAATCAGAGCTTTCTGCACTGTTTTATAACATTAATATACAAGTAAAAGTGTGTTTTATCTATCTATATATA